>CAJNIZ010044573.1:0-30184 GCA_905231905.1 Symbiodinium pilosum | reverse complement strand
TTTGGGCCGGGGGCGTGTTTTTTTTTGCTGTTTGGGCGGAGGACGGGAGTTCACTCACTTACCCGTCTGCCTGGCTCGCCTTTAAGCGACCCAACAACAAAAGAGACCGAACAGCAAAAAACAACACGGGTTCCCAATGGCATGATGCACTTTGTCACTGTTGTTGGAGACTGTTGTTGGCTTGAAATGCGCACTTCAACCCAAAATCCTCATCCCCTAATCCCTACATAAATCCAGTTTCCATTGTCTTTTCCATTTGGCTCTCCATTATTGGGGCTAACATCCTTTTATACCCCCTTAAAGGGACCTAGGGTTTCCATTTCATGTTCCATTTTCTTTTCCATGTGATTCTCCATCATTTTGGTACTCTATCCCTAAACCCTAAACCCTACTTAATCCCCATATCATATAACCCCTATAAACCCCATGATCCCTAAAGAACCCCCCTTCCCTTCCTGCAGCGAGGTAACTTCCTGGGGACAGAGCCACTGCTGGGACGGTCTCCTGCTTAAGCTCTGGGTGACCAAAGAGTTGATGCAGATTCTCTACAATATAGTATATTATAGTACAATGATGCAGAGCAATATAGTACAATATAGTATATTAGAATACACTACAATATAGTATATTATAGTACAATGCAGTGCACTATGGTATGTTACAGTACAATATAGTATATTATAGTACACTATAATATACCTCAGATCCAATGCTAGCGGAAGAAGTGGCTGGCCAGCGTTTGTTGATCTCTGCATAGCATGACAACAGTTCAAAAACTGCAGCCACATGACGAGTATTTGCCTGGCCTTGGTAGCATCCGCCACTTCGGGTAGAGCTGCCTGCACGGGAAGTGGGCGCCAAGCTCCGCCAAGTGAGTTGCTCAAGCTCTGCTGCAATCCCCGCCTTACTCTGGGACAATGAGTCGGCTACAGCTTGCTGACCTCAGATGGGAACAAGGTGCGTAAAGCCATCCAAGACTAAGTTTTGGTCTGGTCACTCTTGCTATCACGTCTAGCCGATCTAGCCACACCCTTCAGGCCAAGACCAATGTCAATCTAATGTGCTATGCTGGTATAAGGCTTTCAAGGAGCTGTCTGGCGGCACGAGTGGCAGCACCGCAGGGCCCTGAACCTGCGCTCCCAAACCAAGGTCTTCTGTCTTTGGCATGCTTGGGCATAGCTAGGTAGCTAATGAGACCTTGAAGAGGGGACTCAGGAGTGGAGTCTTCTGTGGCCAAGAAAACAGACAAGGCTTGCTCCATCGACTTCTGCCAAAATGTGAAGAGATTCGATGCTTGAAGTTGCCAAGTGCCTGCTACTACGATGTTACCAGCTCGCGTATGCTCGCGTCATCCGCACACCCCAAACCACAGCTGGAGCCATGATGAGTGCGGCTTTGGGAAGACTTGTAGGCCACAAGCCATCAAGGAAGACCAACGAAAAACCAAAGGAGGAGGAGGAGAGGAGGGGGAGTCGGAGGAGGAGGAGGAGGTAACAGGAGGGAAAACGACATGAAGAAGACGCGCACGAGGGATGTTAAGACGTCGAAGAAGTAAAGACAACCACCGGTGCTTCTACCACTACAGTACGCATTCTTGTTCCCCTCATACTACGCATGTTGCCATTGTGTCGTCCGTTCCGCAACCTGACTCTCCGCGGCTGGCGAATCTAGTTGTGCGACAAGAGCTGCAGGCTCGGGGCCTTAGATGGATGCTCCTGAAAGCTATGACACACCGTACCTGAAGTTTGGGCTTCTTCTGGTACAAGCCACACGGAAAAGTAACACATCTCGTGCTCAGAGGGTTTGCATAAATGCAGATAGCTCCCAAGAACATAGTGTTTGTTTGCTTGTCCAAACGAAATCCAGCAAGGACGCTCTTCGCTGCAGCGTCATCCTCAGGTCGTTCCTGCTCATGTGCAAGCGACAAGGTACGTTCGGGAAACCGTCCCTAGCCGACCCCAAGCAAGCAGTTGCAGGTGGGTTCATATCAAAGGTCACGTTGTGGTCCATCTTTGCTCATCCTTAAAGACAGGATCCTACTTGCGGCGTTGCGTTGGGAATCTTCCAGCAGCCTGCACGGTTTCTGACAGTTTCGTAGACCACAATGCTAGCTGCCATCCTATCCTTCCCGAAAAAGTGACAACGAGATGAAAATTATGCAGCTGGATGTTGATGCATGGGCAGTTTGGATCAGAGTGCGGATTGAGGAGCCCGGCTGCCTGTCCCTTCCATGAAACCTGCTTTCTGCCTTCTTTGGCGTACAAATGGCAGGACCAGTGTTTGTAGCTGCAAAGCAGTCGTATCAGCGATGGTGCCACTTACCGGAACATGATAGTGCAGTGTAGTACAAGCGACAAGCACACTAAGATTCGATCGCAGCAAGCTATCCACACAGGCTGAGCACAGGCCTCTGGGGGGCTTGGCAGCGGGATGTCCGCAGGGCCACCTCACTCGTCTTTAGGAACAAAGCAGGGGAACCTCACAGTTAACAGTTCCGCGGAGGGACCTCGTACTGAGAAATGCAGCTGAGGATGACAAATCTGATTCGGAAGAAGACGCGGACAGGGCTTCCGGGTCTGTTGCTTCAGAATCACTGCTCAGCAGTATCGCGGTAACCAGAAATCAGCTAGCTCATCTCACGTTGGCTCGTGGATCTGGATGGTGGATTGTATCAGCACGTGTTCGTCCATCCTTAAGCCCTTAGCTCTAGTCTCTCTTCCACGATACACGCCAAACATCCAAAGATTCTGTCTGGCCTCTCAATTGACACTGTCGCCTTCGACCTTCTCACGCGCAGTAGTGTGATACGTACTGCCCAAACCGAGGCCAACAAATCCAAGCCTCCCCTGAATAAAGTAATGTTAATAATCATACTAATAAAAATAGAAAAAGAAGAGTAAGGTTAAAACCTCTCCTAATACTCCGCCAAAAGAAGACTTTTGGCTAGAAATAAATCCTCCAAGACTGCAATTGGCCAAAGAGGCCCTGAAGAGTCTCATCCCTTGCCGGCGCAGGCTCCTGAAGCCAGGAAATCCTCTTCCCCCCGTGTTGATGCATGGCCTCTTTGGAAGGTTTGCGTTTGGGCGCCAAGCGGTGCTGTAAAAACATGAGAAAGCCATTCAGAAAGCAGAGGGTCAGGGAACCTAGTATGGGTTCAGAATTCTGTGCTTCTGTATACTGTACACCCATTACATACCCAACAGGACCCCACTAACCCAACTAAGGGTCCGTGGTGAGGATCCAGCCAGGAAACAAGTTGGACCCACATAAGGCCGATAGTTAGGACCGGACTGATTCAGTCCACCACCAGCAAGTCACCCCAAACAAAATGCCCCCCTAAACTATAAGCCTCTAGTTTCATTTCATTTGTTCATGCGGTCCCCATTGGACTTTACATTCTCTACTAACAGCTAACAACCCTAAACCCCCAAAAGCATTTCATTCAGCAACATCCTTTGTTGGCAGCATGCTGCAGGTTGATGCCGTGGGAAATACGTATCATTCTAGGCCTTTCTTTTGTACATCTTGAGTCATTGCCGAGGGTCTGGTATCCGTATTAAGCAGCGGAACGGCCCACGATTCTCTTGATAATTGCGTGGCGAGGCATCGTCAATGCAAACCGTCTTGGAACACAGCGGGGGTTTTTCCAAATCATGGGTACCTCTTTGGGGGTCCCAATAATAAGCACTATGGTATTTTGGGGTTTGTACCGGGGTCCCCCTAATTAGGGAAACTACCATAATAATCCTTCTATACTCTATATACAATGCTTCCATCTCATTTTCAATTTAATGCTTCATTATTCCTATATAGCCCCACCCCTACATAGTACTCAAATAATAGTCGTTTCCATTTTCTCTTCCATGATCCCTATATAACCCTACATAACCAACATATTTACCCTCAACGCCAAACCCCGAACCCTATAAACTACCAAGCCCAATATAGCCACAGTTTCCATTTCTTTCTCCGCGTTCTTTTCCATTTGATTCTCCCTTACGGGGTCTGTATTGGGGTCCCCCGATTTCAGTGAAACTACCTAAACCCTAAACCCTGAACCCTAAGCCCTAAATTCCCTGCAGGCTGAGGGCCTTCAGTGCCGTCAGACCTTCTTCCGAAACTTGCTGGGCTGGATTGCCCAAGTTCTGCTGCAAAGATTCACCTTAGTCTGGGTTGCTGTTCAGGAGCTCAGCCTAAGTTTCCATATTAATGCTACGTATATGATAAATACTGGGCTTTGCTTAGTATAGTGATTTGGTAGCTTCCCGAAATTAGGGCACCCCAATATAGATCCCAGAATACTATAACCCTTAAAATAGGGACCCCCCAAAAATGGTGCCCCTAATTTTCGGAAACCACCAGTTAAAAAGAGTTCCTTAACACCGGCACAATAGTTGGACACTCCTTGAGTTGAGATGTGAAGTCAGCCAAGCTGGAGGGATTACAGGGATTCTATGGGGATTATATAGGGTACATAATGGGGTTATATTGGGATAATGGAAAAGAAAACAGGGATTATGGGGATTATGGTGCTTACGCCTTTTCGGAAGCACAAGCTTCAGGTCTCTGCTTTCCCCAAGCTCCAAGCGAAATAAGTCTGGTTTCGAAGCTAAACTATACAATTTTGTGTACAGCCTGCAAGAACTGCTATGCCTTGGGGAGCCACCAACACAGTCTCATACTTCTCATGCTTCTCTTTTTGCCAAAGGATGATGTGAGCTGTGCTTGTTCCACCGGGCGCTTCTAGAATTCGATGGGTGTGCAGGAGGCTATTTGCAGCTTTCCTTTTTGCTGCAGCTGTTGACAATGCCTGGTACTTGATGTCTGACATCCTGAAGGTTTGAAGTCTATCGTGCACAGCCATATCAAACTTCCTGAAACCTTTCCAAGCAGCTTTCGCCCTCCATGCGCTTCAGGCGTTGCTTCCGGCAGGGGCGTCGTCCATGAAAGCCAGCTGCGCGCTTGGCTTTGTGGCACTCCTGCCCTCAAGATCTTAGGATCATTCGTGCGTGGAGGGCTTCCAGTGGTGTCGAACAGTTCATGGCATGTGATAAAACTTGCGTGTTGCCGATTGCTTACCAAAAAGCTCTCTACGGGTCCATGTGTTGCGACCAGATCTCAAAGCTAGCGCAGCTAGCTAGCCTAGATCTAGGTGGCCTTTTCATCTACATGCTTGAGCCCACGCAAGGCTGCAGATTCCCTCCTTGGTAAATCAGATAGGTCATAAATCAGGAGTAGCAATGATCCATCAGCTGCAGCTGCTGCCATCTGGCTGCAGATTGGCTTACTCCTGCTATTTCAGCATTTGGCAAGGTGTCCGGGGCCCGAACTCGGAACTGACGGATGACCTTGAATCAACTGCAAAGCAGAGAGGAGCTCGTCACCGCTTGTGCCTGAAAGCTTATAGTCCCCCTTAAGTAGATAGAATATGGGGTATATGGGGATCTTACTATAATATACCCATAGCCATATTCTATCTACTTAATTGGGGCTATGGTCCCTCAACCTTACCCGAAGTTGTAACGCCCAGGAAACAGCAGCAATATCCTCCAAGGACAACCCATAAAGTCTCACATGACAACCAACCTCAAGGCCATACTTTCAGGCGAAGTGCAGGTGCCAGCAAGGGATCTGCAGCCCACTCCTGGCAGTCCCCTCCAACCAACACGCTGGGGGTCCGGAGGTCGATGCTTACTTCCCAGGTGAAGAGGCTTAATTGGGGCAAAAGCTTCAGCCCAATTTGCGCAAAAAGGGTGGGGGTGCTAGCATTGTTCCTCCTAACAAGTATTTTGGGCCTAGGGCATCTGTGCAGTAGGCGCTACGTGATAGTTGCGTGCAATGACCAGGCTGCGTGAAGCCAAGGGATAGGATCAATCATATACAGATTCCGATTGCAAATCCAAGTTGGAATGGGCCACATTCCAATCCCATGAGGCACCGATAAGACTTCTGAAGCAGAGACGTTTTGAACAGTGATGAGAGGGAACTCATCTTGTGAACCATACGCTACTGCAAGTCTTGCGCTCCGCAGGCAGTCCCGCAGACGGACCAGAAATACACACGACCTTACAAGCAATAAAACATCTCAGCCAATCAAAGCAGTAAATTCGTCACCGTTGTGGTTAGTGGTGGTGGCGGCGGTGTTGGTGGCGGTGGGGGCGGCGGGGTTATTGCCGGTGGGGGTGGCGGTAGCAGTGGCGTGACGATGTGGTGGTTGCATTCTAGTTAGTGACACGGTCCTGCTGCGTCATCGGGCGGCCCAGCGCATCCTGCACCATGTGTGGAGTGATGCTGCAAACCGCACAGCTCCAGCAAACCTTTCTTCATCAGGTGCCTTGAAGTTTTTGGATCTTGTGCGCGGGAACAGACATTGTAACCCCTCCGCGCATCACACTGTGACTCATGCTGTTGCTGCTTTCGCTGTTCTTCTTTCTGTTTTGTTATTGCGTGCTGGCTTTGGCTTGTCCATGTTGAGAACTCCTCACAGGCTTCCTGATATCAAGCTGCATCGGGGGGAAGTACATCCCTAGCTGAGAAGTTCGGGGGTCATATAGGGGATAATGGGAAAGAAGATGGAAACTACTGCTTAAAATCTAGGGTTGGGGGTTTCCCAAAACTAGGGTTCCCAAGGCCAGGAAGAAATTGTGCTCATCACGAAGAGCAGGCCAAGTTGCTGGGCCTGTATCTGCACTGGCCGCTTCCATGGGCCCAGGCCAGCAACCGCGGAGCGAAAGCAAAGGGTCCTGTGTTTTGCTGGCTCCAGACTAGCAATTTCCCTGCGAGCTGTTCAGCAGTTTCTGTTCTGAATGCTTGAGGGGTTTCTACATGGGCGGCGCGCGTCCTTAAATTTTGAACATCTGCGGGCTTCTGATCCCTTGGTTTTTGCCACATCGTGTTGCTCTACGAACGCTGGAAGCATTCTGGTGTGCGTGAGGGCATGTTAAACATAAAAGCCGTGGAAGTATGTGCAGACGCAAGGCGCAAATGGGCATGCAAAACGGCTGCAGCTCGATCGCGAAGACCGCAAACCTGGCACCGGCTCTCCTTGCTCCGGGCAGCCTCTCCTGCTCAAGGGCATCTGGCAGTAGAACGTAGTATAGAAGGATTTAACATAGTATAATCCAATACTTTAATATAATATAGTATCTATAGTATTATAGAGTATACAATGTACAGCAATTTGACATCAAAGCAATCTTATCAAGCAAGCCAGACTTTTGGTTTTGGCTGCAATGGCGTAGCATACTGGAATATTACATTTGCTGCGCTGCTGCAAGTGATGGACCAAATTCCAAGAAGGAAACGCTACAACATTGGTAATGGATTTCGTCTGAAACGGATACTGATATTTCTGCTGTACACAGGAGGGCACTCATCTTCAGAAACCCCCAAAAACAAGCTACCACATGGTCTCCTCCACGCTTCCCATCTCCAGTGGTGCCCAGTCTGAGAGAAGCGGCCACAGCTGGCGAGTGAATTTTGCCTCGCCGTTCGTGACGCTGACGTACTGTCATCTACTGGGTTTAGGGTCTGCTTTGACAGGGTAGCAAGACTGCAAGGATTATGATTTTGATTTACAGTTCCATCTTGAAAGTAATTCTCCGGTGGTTGAAACCTAACTTAGGTTCTTTAAGAATCATTCCGCTCAGTGACCGAAATGTGGAACAGGCAGCAAAAAAAGAGAGATGGAAGTCAGCATTGGCTGGATGTCGTGGGGCACATCAAGTCCAACCGCCCAGCAAGTCATCATGTTAGTTGTCCTGGCAGACAGCTGGTTAGGGACAGACCCGGCGGATCAGTTTGCTCTAGCCGGAGTCTTTATAGTCCTGGCGCTAGTCTGGCGTCGGTGTCTTCTGAACTTTCAGAGAGCAGGCCCTGCAGATAGTAGTTTCCATTTTATTTTCCATTATCCCCATATAACCTCAATATATACCCTATACAACCCTATAATCCCTATATAGTCCCTATATGGTCCCTATAGTTTCCAGTGCAAAAAAAGTGTCATAAACTTCGCTCAAATGGGACTTTGGTCCTTATAGGGATTATAGGGTATATATTGGGGTTATATTGGGATAATGGAAAATAAAATGGAAACTACAGGGATTATAGGGATTACAATATAGGGATTACATATGGTTTTGGGGAGGGAGTCCTATAACAGAACCAGATAGCATTCGGGGATCTAAGGGCTCGGCCTCGGGCATTGCCTCAGGCCCATTTAAAAAAAAGGAACCCCCCGCCGCCTTCGGAAATACCCAGCGCAACTTTCAAAACCTCCAACGAATCCCTGGTGCAGTGGTGCAGCAAAGGTGCGCACGAGCTAGGGATGTCTTGGAGGCAGCTCACCGAGTTCGGCACGAAACGCATGCAGAATTCCTCGCAAACGTGGGCTGTTCTCACGCAATCTTTGACCCATTGTGAGGTTTTCTGCTGACTGAGGATCCTCTCATTTTGATTTAGAAGCCTCACATGGGAGGTCTTCGAAGCTGCAGGCCATCTTTTGGGCCACGTCTGGGGCAATCACAGTCCGCCCTAAACCTCATAAGATCTCATAAGTATGAAGCCATGGGTCGATGGCATCGCCTTGGAGCTCCAAGGAACACGCATCGAGAAAGAACAGGAGGCGCTTTCCTGAAGGCACCTTGGTTCGCATAGAGCTGAGGTTCTCCTTCTCGTCTTGCTGTTCTTTTGCGTGTGCTCGTAGCATGAGTGAACTCTGAGGTGTGAAGTGGGGCAATTCTGCGACTATTGAGCTGAATCCTTTGCAGCCCAGGCGCGTGGAGGTCTTCGTAGGACATGATCAAGGCGTACAGCGCAAGCGAGGTCCTTAGTGGCATAAAGACACAAAGCCCCCTTACGGTTGCGACTAGGTCGACTAGGTAAGCTCTTTGCAACCTCGGCTCTCCACCGCGTGATGTCCCCAGTTGTGCGCTGCATGCCTGGAAAACTGTAGAGCTGGAAGCTAAAAGCTATGCCAGCTGCACCGGCGCATGGGAAGCCGGGCAGGGACCCCCTTCTACACTCTTGTGGTCAAGCTGGCCAAAAGGTTGGCAACCCATCTCCTACTGCCTGAGGCTTATGAAGGGCCAGCCTGTGACCCTTGTGAAGCTGTTGCTACACATCACAGCAGCATCCTAAATCCTGCAAGTGCGCCTCATGGCCAGGTAGACTGGAATGTCAATCCAAGTGACTTCGGAGCTCCGTGCCTTCAGGCTGCCAGGCCAGGCATGCAGCATACACAGGCTAAGGTTTAGGGTGTAGGGTTAGGGCTGACGGTAAGGGTGAGGCTTCAGGATTGTGAGGATTGTGATGGCGCGCTCGAGTGATTAAACTGGTGACCCTCAATGGACCCTTGCGATGTATTGGAACTCATGCTGGAATCACGGGGCTTACCACTAAATCTTGTCTTGCTGGGGGATCATTTTGAGAGTTCCCAAATGGCCTTGCGGATGGTCGGATACCAGGCCGTCCGCACATCACTGAACATTGACAGGCCAACCATCAGCTCCTCACCTTGGCAACAGGGCTGATGTTACCTGGGCTTACTTAGCGACTGTGGATCCCTTTTTGGGGACTCCCTGCGATAGAGATCCTGGCAATTGCTGTGCTGCAAAGTCATCCGCACTGCTGGCTGCCTTAACTATTTCAGAACCTGAAATGAAACCAGTTTGGAACTGCTCTGTTTGCAGACCCCATTTGGGGTGAGGACGGATGAGGTCGTTATAATTCGCGCAGATAAGCTAAGGCTGGGGACCAGGGATGTCTTCGTCGCTGTAGAACTCAAACTTCTGGCTGGTGACATCATAGCACCTAAAACTTGCGGGCGACTCACCGCCTTGCTCGCGGAAACTAATTTGGCTTCTCGGGTGTGCATCTAGTCTGCAGCTGTCGTGCCTCCGGACTTCAGACAAAAAGGTCTTAAACCTTCCTTCTCACAACCATGACCTGCTGGATCCACTTCCTGCACTTGGAGCAAGGTCTGCAAGTTACTCCTTGGTCCGGGCGCAGCTCGTGAAATCGGCAGCTCCGCTTGTCCCACTCGCTTCCCCAGTGGTCCTGTCATCTGCAGACATCCCTTGCTGCGATCAGTGTGTTTCTCGAGCCCTCACGCTTGCAGTCCCCGTGATGTGCCCTGTCTTCACCATCGTTAGGTCTAGTGGCACTGCTGACGGAATCATCAAAGCAAATCTTCCACAATCTGAATTGAAGACCCTGGGCGCGCGGCAAGCCTCAGCTAACTGTCCCTGGACTATGCGGCAACTTGGATAAGTAGCCCCAACCTTAGCCGCTGCATCAGAGCCTGCACCGATCAATCTATGCAGGAGCTCTGTTTACCCCTGAGGCCTCAACTCCCCAAAGAGCATACTGGGTGGCAACCGCCAGCTCCCTCAACTAGCTGAGATCCTCGTCCCTTGATGGAAAAGAGACCATGCCCATGCCTTCGTGCTTCGTCATTTCCAATGCATGCGGTAGGCTCTGAAAATTGCACCCTATGATACCTTTGGGAATGACGGTCCTCTGGTATACCAAAGTAGTGCAGGATTGTTGGTGTCAACAGTATTGCTATCTCGGCGCCTGCGGCGCGGTGGGGTTGCAGAAGGCTCTTGACGCTTTCGGCGCGTGCCCGCGGCGCGCATCTGGCAGTTCAGGCGATTCGCCCTGGCCTCTCGACACCAAAAAACGGCTGTATTAGAATAGAAGCATTACTAGTGTGATACGTGCACATCTTTAGTGCCGCTGTAACTGGCGAGAACTCTGAATACCAGCACAGTACAAGAACCTGGTGCTGATCAACTACTATTGCATATTATAGCGAGACAGCACAGCAGGGTGCACTGTAGAGCTTGGACGAGGGATATTTCGTACTCAATCTCTGCTGCAACAAGCAAAGACTTAAGGCCTACGGCCTCTGTTTCTAATAGCGGCATGAATCTTGCCGTATATGAACCTCCAAACTCCCAACGACCTTTTTTGGGATGCCACAACCCTTCCAAGTTGGCAGGCCCTGCGGCGTGCAGCGCATGGGGAAGAGCTTGGCCGTCCAGCTGTAGGCGCGGTGGAGGGTGGTGCCTATGCCATGGGAGAGTGATTCAAGGCTACCATTTGCCAAGCTTTCAACTTAGGCTTGGGGTATGGGTACCTGATGCTCCCGCAAAAGGCATCAAAATCCTCCTTCTATGTAGAAGCTATATGTCGATGAGGCTTCAAGGGGCGTGTCCGAAAGAATTTGCAAACAGCATGAAGCAAGTCCAAAGATACCGAAAGCGCGACCCAAGCACCTGTGAAAATGCATAGTCTGCCTGTACCTGTTCTCGTTTTCCATGATTCTCCCCACCCCAGTACCACGCCCTACATAACCTCCTTTAAAGTGATTTTCCCATGCAACAGGCGCAGGCCCAGCCTAAGTCAGTGTAGCCCTGCTTCCGAACCTGCAGGTGGTTTAGGGCTTGCCCCACTCCTGTCCAAACCTAAACAAGAGCTTAGAGCTTAAAACAGCAGCGCTCTTTGGGCCTTACTTCGGGTATTTACGAGAGGGGGAGCGCAGGGGGGAGTAGAGAGTATGGATCCCATAATGTGCATCGAGTCCAACATTCCGCTTAGCAACTGCACCGCAAAAGCCTCGGAAGGGGGACCAAACTGTTGAGATACCCCAGACAGAGATGGGAAATCATAACAGGTATTTTGGAAGGGTTTTGTGCAAGGTGTTTTGGAAGACGGCCCCAGGCTCAGCTCAGTTCAATAGTCCACACAATCACAAAAACAGCAGCAGGGAGCTGTCCAAAAACACGCTGCCCAACTAATTTGGCACGCCGGGTTGCCTCGGCGAAGTATGAGGAATGGTCCCTTGGGAGTTCGGCTGTTCGGCAAGTAGAACAATTGCCTCCGCTTGCTGGGGGAGTGGCGAAATAAATTTACGTACCAGTCCTAGATGTATACCGGGATGATGCGGGGATGAGTACAGAGATTCACACGAGAAGGTCAAACGCGTTGGGCCGCCTATGGCAATGTCTGATGTAGTATGATTCCAGACATGCCTGCGCAAGGACCCTGTGGCAGCTTTTCTTCGGTGTATCCCACTGCCGTCAGGCAGCGATACAGGATGCGCAGCCCAACGCCAGCAAAGGCCAAGATGTCACCCCGCCAGACCAGAAGCTCCTCTGCAGGTGTCGAGGGAACCATGCCCATGTTGAATCCAGTAGTGCCAGTATCACGAAGTGGAACAACTCGCAGCCACCATGACAGAAAGGAAACAGGACTGCCTGAATTCATAACCATGCGTTCGGCCTACCCATGTATTTGACTTCAACGTACTTCCATGGCTTCCTGGCTTCCAGACCATCGCCTGCCTTCTTGCCCTCCGATCCCGCCCCCAGCAGCACCTTAGCATGCACGTGCTTTATGACAACTGCTATGCTTACTACCATCGCTGCCATTATGACTGTTGGCATGCGCGCATCCTTGCATGATAAGCATGATTCTGAGACGTACACGTACGCAAGCCTGCCCAATAACAAAGAACACTACTGCAGGAGTACGGATCAGCCCGCTGTGTTTGCTTCGAGCCATGAGAGAAAGGGCCTCAATAGAGGCCACCGCTCCAGAGTACTTCTCACAATTGTGAATGCATCTTGTTTTGCTTTCACAGTCATAAAAGGTGGGCCCTAATCCTGGCATGTAGAAGGACCACTCATCACCCACGACCCATAATCATCCACACTCTCCGAAGCTCAGTGAAAGGAACCAGCTCCCCACGGCGCTCGAAGCGCCAAGAACCTTGGTGGCGCTGCGGTCGCAGGAGGATGACATCCAGGCGAAGGTCCTGAAAGAGACCCCAAGGCATAACAAGCAAAGGGTGTAATTAGGAATATACAAAGGAGTGTACCCATAGGGCCTAGCGATTAGGATGGAGTGGAGTCCCTGGACAAGATCCGACTATGGAGGGCCCAAGGCGACAGGCTTACCAGGGGTCACGCGCAACTTTTCGTGAAAAAGAGTAAGGTTCACTGCTAACCAACTTGCCTTCAAAAATCTGGTCCGAGGTTACAGACAGACACAACCAATTTGCCAGGAGCTGGCGAAGGGGAACTCTTGTGAACTCTTGTGAGCAAGTTGCGGCTGGGTGTTCTGAGGTGGCTTTTGTTTTTACGAAGTTGGATGGCTTCAGTGTGGTAGGGGTGAACAAGCCTGGACTTAAGAAGCGCAAAGCCAAGCCAATCAGCATGTCAAGGTGCCATGAACGTACGTATGATGAAAACCAACACGGACAACACCAATCAAAACATAAGGTCACGAAAAAATCTGGCAATGGGATGAAGCTCGCATCAGAATACTAAGGCCAAGTTGGCATCATGCTGATCTTAGCAGCGGCTATGAAAGACAAGGACTTCTTTCCAGTTTCTTCCTGGAAAGTAACCACGAAGGTTCCTTCTTGGCTTCATGCTTCTGCCTACGCAGTGCTGGACAAGTTCCACAGACGAGGCTGTGAGATTATGGAAGCAAATCGAAAATTACAACGAGAAATGAGATAGCTGTGCTCATAATCTATAGGGTTGCAGTGTAAGGGTCTTGCAACCAGATGAAGCTACTATGATTTCAGCTTGGACTCGAGCAAAGCCATCGTGCCAGAATTTGCAAGTGCTCGCGCATCAGGCACTTACATTCTTATTTCTCACGGTCACCCTGCCCACTGTCTTTTCCAGCATCATTGCTGCCTTGGGTACTTCCATGCAGGGACGGTCCTCGTCCGCCTCCATCATGGATGCGGTGTTGATGTTGGTGAGGCGACCATCCGCAGGCATTGGATGGTCCTATTGTGAGGTCTGCAGGGCGTCTTTGAGGATAACTTGGAGTTTCCGGTAGGATCTTCTCATTACACTGAGCAAATAGGAACCGGGAAGAAAAAGGAAGATCCCAACCAATAACATGGAAAGCTGATGTTTAGCCGGTCCAGGTCTGCAAAGAAGAGTGGCGCATCGTCAACTCCTGAGCTGACCACTTAATGCTGATTCTACTAGGGTCCTCTTATATTCCAATGATACCACTATTACAGGGTGAGGGGTCCAGGAGGGACACTGAGAGGGCCCGTTTCATGGGAACAGTCTAGGAGGCAAAGGGTTGCATGAGGACCATCTCAGGGCAATGTGTATTCGGGGTTCTAGCGACTTCTGAGACATATTCAAAGTCAGGCACTAAACACACGCTGCGTGCTGCATGTGTTTCTGCGCACGTGCACGACAATCTAAGCATTTGTTTAGCACCTGTGTAGATACAACACGAAACATGAACTAAACTCCTGGTAGCCTCCTGAATAACCTCTAGAATGCTCCCGTATATAATCCCCTATATAACCCCCTTAAAGGAGTTTACACTCTAGATCACATGAGGCCCAGTTGCCTGTTGCGGCCTCAGCCTCAGACATACCGACCTCTGCAGGAATTGCTGCAAAGCTTTGCTGTTAGGGTCTAGGGCTTAGGGCTTCCCATTCCATCTCAAACTAAGGGGTTCCTGAATGGGTCTTCAATCGTCCCATCTCTATAATCATTAAGCCCATCTGGTACTCTATCCTATCGCAGTAGTTTCCATTTTGCTTTCCATTATCCCAATATAACCTGGTCAAGTCCCCAGCTAAACTTGTAGTTGATTGCCTTCTACAGAAGACAGTCACTAGCACTCCCAAGATCCGTAACATCGAACGAAGGGAACTTCAGCAATGATTTGCGTTTCGGATCATCACTCCGATGGGAGTTTCTGCAGATCAGACGTTTCGATGATTGGATCCCTACAGGCGGCCTGCCACAGATAACCCTGAATGCCGAGCAACCCTTGTGCAACCTCAATATCAAACCAATACCCCGCAAAGGCACCATTCACGGCTGAACATCCGCGAATGTACCTGTCTCCAACGAATCGTGCACCCCAATCTCCCAAACAAAGGACAAGAACATCCTCAACCCCAAGCCCCTGGACTTACTGGTTCAGTAGGGAATAGAGGAACATTATCCCCATATAACCCCTCTGTCACATATTCCCTTCGTCCCTACGAAGCCCCAGTAAGTGACCCAGACTCACCTCAATAGGCTCTGCTTCGCCGCAGCCAAGACCGAAATCTTCCAGCAGCTGTGAAGCAATCGAGGCCTCTTGTATCTAAACCCTAGTAGCCCCCTTAATAACCCCATAATATTGCCCCATATAACCCCCTTTAAGGAGTTTAGACTAGAGCTCATACAGGGTTTAGGGAGCCCCAGTCAGATTTCGAGACCCCGGTTTTAACAGTTTAAGGGGAGCATTCCAGTTGGAAGTACCTGTCACCTTTCGGGACACACCGGGGAAACATGGGGATGTTTGGACACTACAGTACTACAGAGATCATAGCGTTTTTGAACGCGGGACGAGTCTTGGTTTGTGAAAGGTTTAGGGTTCATAAATTTATGAAACTTTGGGCTTGCTGCGAGGAGTCTTTGCGTCTTTAAAGGGGTTACCACTTGCCAATTGGGAGAAACACTTACCGTTGTTTCCCTTTAGGAAGTGGCACCGGCTCATAGCATGTTATGGGAGCTGAGGACGCTAATATCCCCCTCTCGAACCTTGATCAAGGCCAACGGCAAATTCTGAGATCCGCCGTGTTCCCCATGTTCTGAAGGGAATGGGTGCAAGCGGATTCCTTGCTGATGAGGTTGGGAGAGTACAAGTGCAAACGCTTCCCCACCTCAAAGTGTGTTTTTTTTTTGCAACCATCTGACCAAACATGTCATGTCAACGCAGCTCCGGAGCAACCGATTCTCACATTTCATCCAGGTCTGTCGCTTAAGGGTCATTGTGGGCAGGAGTGGTCTTTCGAAACCTTGGCATACTTTTTTGGGGGAAGGCGAAATAACTAGCGCAGTATAAGATTGTCCTTAAAAGGAAAAAAGGGAGCCACGATGTGTACCACAGTTCTACAGAAGGATAGCCAAAAAACAGGAGATCCAAGATCTGAGTCCTGAGTCGAGACCCTAACCCTCAGAACCTTGCAGCCCCTGGAAAGTACCATTGCTCCTTGCAACACCTTAGTCTGCCGAAAAGTCAGAAGCCCTCAGTGGCCAGCCTGGGGCCAGCGATAAGTGGGCTCGAGGACCTGACTCGGCTTTTTGGGGAAGCGGGGAGCAGATGCCCTGTCTCTACTAATGCTGCAATGGCCGCTACCGGGACGACGACGACGACGACGACGACGACGACGACGACGACGACGACCACGACCACTAGTGCCACTGCCACTACCACTACTACCATCCAATTACAAGCAGTCATCACAGTGACATATCGAAAGTAATCAATATACCCTGTACCATGTAAGGGCAGTATTTTCGGAGCGTTTAGGAGGTGAGGGACTAAAGCTTAGGGGTTTCTAGGGCTCAGGGAGAGGGAGGTGTGGGAATTATGCAGCCCCCCGTCATATTGTACCATCATATTAAAACGGAAATATAATCATTTGGGGGTGAGGAGTAGGATGGTACCGGAACTCTTAAAGGACTTTTAAGAGCGTAGGCATGGTGAAAACCAGTAGCGTGATCTAGGGTATGAGTTGTGATGCTGCGCGATTATTTCTTCAGTGCTTTCCTACCTAGCTCATCCACTGGAACATGAGTGAGCCTGCTGGGACTTTGTTGGAATGATGGCATTCCTATTCCAAGCATGGCAAAGGTTACTCAGCCGTGCTACGGATGGGTTTCAGAAATGGACACCACGAACATTACGACCAACACCAAAGGTGAAGTTACACATCTTAAGACGGGTGCCTCAAACCATCGCCATACTTGGTAATTTCCCAAAATTAGAGATACCATTTTGGGGTCCCAAAGTGAGGATTATAGTATTCTGGGGTCTATATTGGGGTCCCCTAATTTAGGAAAACTACCACTTGGTCATTGTAGGCTGCCGCATGTTTGCAGCCCCATTACCACGGCGTTGGTGCCATTTTTTTCTGATGGGTCTGGTGTGATCTCGAGACCTCCTCTGTCACACTGACAAGATGGAATTGAATCGCATCGTCCGGTCTGTAGGAGAAGAATATGCTATTTCATACTACATTATGCTACATGATACTACACTATACTATATTATATGCTACAACAAGAAAGCTAAGAAGCTGGCCTGGCGGACTTCATCAGGTTCTCGCTCAGCCTGTTCGTGCTTGCATTGAAAAACGCTGGGCTGCTGGGCAGCAAGCCTTTCTTCATGGCTGTTTCCGAGAATCTGGGGTTTGGGCAGCGGCAAGAAAATTACCAAGGCCTCGCCCCTGCGGTGGTGGGCTTTTGCGCTCCGAGAAACTGAAACATGTTCTCAAATCCTCTATTTGTGGAAACTACCACATTGGCTGGCTGTCTCCACCCTACAACCTCAACTCTATGTACGAGCCCCAACAACAAAGCCATTTCTGCCACCAGCGGTTGGCAATGCTGGGGTGAGCACCCGGGTGGTACAACCTGAAAAATATTGCCCTAATTCATGGGCCTTTCCTGGGTATGGGCTTAGGGGTAAGGGTAAATAAGTCAAGTATCAAATCTTGCAAGTCACCGACAGTCCAAACACCATGCGACCTCGCCTGCAGCATTTTGCCACCTCAGATGATGTTCCCATGCCTGCACCCATGAGCTCGCACACGTGGTCTTTCTCAGCGAGTTTGGTCCTCAAGGTCTACGGGGTACCTCTTGCCATAATAAGGACTAGAGTATCTTGGGGTCTATATTGTGTTCCCCCTATTTTGGGAGACTACCACCAAAAGTTGCAAGCCCAGCTGCATGCGCCAGATAGCAGATCGTAGACGACATGCTCCGGCAGTCCAGTCAAGAATCCAAATGCCCTTGCCAGTCCGTGAGGGACTTTGAAGAATTGGGCCATGCATGTGGGCCTGCCTCTTCTTTACAAAGCTTGACCGTTTCGTCTTTACTCGAATGGCACCCGCAATGCTGACTTGTGGAACCCCCAGGTGGTAACTACGTTGCTCTGCGAGACGTGCTGTGCTTCAGGCTATCTTTAAGCATGACCAGGAAATTACGGCATCTGTCCACCCCCCGGACAACCCTGAGGCTTCAAATGCAACCTGGTCCGAATGCAACTGTTGGTGGACAAAAAATCCTACATGACCCTGAGTCAACTATAATGGCACAATTCCCCGGGTCTAGGTATATGGTAATTTCCCAAGAGAGGGGGACCCCAATACATACCCAAAAACGCGAGAATCCTTCTTGTAGGGATCCCCGAAAAGACCCCTAATTTTTCGGAAGCCCCAATATGGGATCATGCAGGATTTTGTGCATCCACCATAATATCAACACAGCCGCGTGACTGATTAGCCCTTAGGCTTGGTAGAACATCTTCCACATCCACGATCAACTTCTCCTGCCTCAGAGCACTGTACTGGCTTTGGGTATAAGGTACAGGGGTTGAGGGTTTAGGGTTCCTGCCTCAGACCGCTGTACTGGTATAGGGTATAGGGGTTTAGGATTTAGGTTTTTTGCCCCGACATCGATCCCAGAAAATTATAAGATTGTGGGAACCCCCAATCTTACAGCTGAACAAAGGGACTAAGGGTCTTCATGCCCAACAGTTGGTTCTGGGGATTCTATAGGGATATAGGGGTTCTGTGAGGGGTCTGGGTTATAGGGGTCGTATAGATTGTGGAGGATTATGTCGGGTTTTCCCGACTGAACTGGAAGCTAGGGATCTGGAATGGACTGCAGGCTGGGTTCTCTAAACAATGAGCCCCAAATCCCCAAAGTCCGAGTCTCAAATAACATCAGGGAGACCCCAGACAAGAAACACCATAACAAGGATTATGGTACTTTGCGGTCTATTTTGGGTTGCCGTTATGTATGGAAACTACCAAATCCCAAACCGGACGAGCCTGGTTTGATCTGCCCAGGCACTTGTCCTGTGCCTCTGGGGACATTGGGTTTTGCAGCAGATTTTGGCAGATGCGCTGGGTAACCACAATGCGGCCTCCAAACACAATGAGGTCACAGCCATGGACCCAAAGTGCACATGCTTTCTCCTCAGTTTCCTGGCTGGCTTGCCGACATTTACGAACTTCAAGTAGATCTGCATTTCCGGGGGGCCTTAGCCGGAAGTACTAGTTTTCTGATTCTGTGCTGCTGCCGCTGCCACTGCTGCTGCTGTGTGACTAGTCGCTGATGCATGTCCCCCACTCTCCATGTCACGACGATAATCACTGCCACAATTCGAACTGGAATGGTGCATCAGCATTTGCCTAGAAGGGAGACCTCTGGACAGCTCTCCACCAGCTGCGGGGCCTCCCAAATCAAGACTGGCCATTGTCAAAAGCAAGTTGAGCTGTACAACCCACAGTAGATGCGTATCACAAAGCGTATAGGGACAAGCACCCCAAGTCAGTAGCCTAGTGGACCATTGCATATCGGCTGGATCAGTGTTGGGTGAGCCTGATTGGCCACAAGCATTTCCGCGCGCGTCCCAAGGATACCGTCCTGCTGTCAGGTGTGAGCATGCCAGGAGGCTTACAGTTATTCACGCAACTGCCTGCTGCAAACGGTCAGGACGCGACATCTAGCTACATTTAACTATACCATCTCCTGCCGTGTTTCTTCCGTCGTCTTCTCCTCCATGCCTGTGCGTAAAGTCAGGCTTGAAGCAGTTGGGATCGATTGTTGTCAGCGAGCGTTATTGCCCATTATGAGAAATGCTGTCTCTCAGCAGCAAAAGTAGAAGAATGCTTCGAGTAAAGGAGTAACAGAAATGCTTGGCAGCAGCTTCCAACGACACCTGATGTTCTGGATCATCATCTGGGGGCTGCCCTAAAATTAGCGGGGTCCATATAATAAGGATAAGAGGAATTAATTTGGAGACTATATTGGGGTCCCCTTCTTAGGGAAACTATCATCTCTATCTGCTAGGTGGAGCGATGTTTGTGTAGATGCTTTCTGGGGTCCTTAGTGGGGTCTCTAGTGGAATAAGCACATGTGGATAGTGTGATTGGCTCTTTGTGTTTGGTGCCAGTGGGTTTTACGCCCAAAAGGATGCAAACCGAAAAGCTCCAAAGCTGCAAGTGCTTTCCCAAATTCCGAGCAAATTCCTGCACCTTCTAATCCCAAGCCCTGCAAAGCCTCACAGTCTCAACCACGACCGAGATGCGGGTGCGGACTTCCTCGAAGTAGTCCCGATAGAGATCGTCACCCATACAGCGAAGAGGATCCGTCAAGATCTGATCAAGGCGTAGCACGTGCATCGCACTGCGGCGTCTTTGAGCTACTTACCTCCCAAAAGCGCGCAGTTCCTGTAGCAGCGAAACAACATAAAGAGTCAGGACAAGTTCAGTTCCTGTGGTAGGTCTGCAGAACTCACACTCAACACCTCTTTTAAAAACACAACTGCGCGCTTCCTCCCCTACCCTCCATGTGCCCACAGAAGGAAGTAGCTTATCCTATAAGGCCAAGGCCTCAATTCCAAGCTCTGCCGGCGCAGTTCTTCCGAAGACATACTCCTCAGCAGACACGCTGCATTTGTTTCTAACCCTTGGAGCAGGCCTGAAAGAAGCCCTACCTCTGTGATTTACCCGTGTCCAGTGACATTTCGATGTACAACCCGCCAAAAACGGCCACAGTAGCATCAAGAATTACAATGAACTACCAGTGGTGAGAGCAAACCAAAGAGTAGGCATGCACATACTGTTGATATCAAATCCTGCATGACCCGGATGCTATAGCACCATGATTCCCAAGGTGTAAGGTACTTTGGGTTTTGAGTATCCACCGCAACACCGCTTGAACATCCGAAGGATCCGCGGAGTGGAGGCGCAAATCCGAACAACGGTGCCTGTGGCTTCGGCAACAGGACCTGAGTCCCGTGCAGCAACCGTCCAAGGGAGAAGGGATCAACATAATTTTCGACATCTGTGAGATTAATAATAGTCAGAGTAAACGTAAAAAATAGACATAGCAGGGTAAGAATGATAACAGCAATAATGATAACACAAATGCTAAGAAGATTTATTGTAGTAACAGTAGTACTGCTAATATATGTACCGGCTTCTTGGCTCTGGCAACTTTTGGCGACGTAAGCGGCATTGTCTTTAAGTCGTCCGATTTAATTTGCGCCTATGCCTCGGAGAGTATAATAGCTTAGGTGGACCCCCCACCCCGTAGTAGTGGTATTATAGGGCCCGAATATGATCACCATTATTTCTTTGCGCGCCCCCTGCATTATCCCTTACAGTCACTATTGCTGAGTCGGGGTCACCTAAGCAATACCTAAGGCCAGCTCTGGAGAGCATTCTGCATCGCCGTTGTTACGGCGTGAGCTTTCCAAGCTGAGATTGACAACGACTTAGATATCGGATGGCAGAATGGGGATGCTGCGGGCTTTGCCTGCAGCAACCGCTAACGAATCTTGTCCGCATATTAAATCTTGTGGCATGACTGGGCAAAAGGAAGATGCCGGCTTTAAAAGCGGTACCTTCTGAGAACTCAGCAAACGGGGCAGACTGACTGCACCTGCTTCGGTGAGCCCGGCCCTGCAAAAGCTGGCACCTGCCAGGGAACGCAGTACAAGAGGTGCCTGGCTTCAATGGCTTCCCTTCCCATGGGATCTAATGGGCACATGAGATTGCTGGACAGGTTGGAGCATGTCGCTTGCTGTGAATGGCCTTACAGATCCGACTTTAAGCCGCTAGAAATCAATTCCATGGCAGTCTCAAGGTTTGAGCATGACATGGTACGGCATCTGAAAAACGGAACATCAGTGACATGGCAACTTTGAAAGTCGGCAGCACCTTGTGTCCACACATCTGCTTCAGCTCCCCATAGGATGTCCTGGGATTGCCGGTCACTGTTTCAAGAGGCGCTAGGCTCAACAGGTGACGAACTGCTTTCGGAGCTTGTCCAGGGGAATACCGTGGGCACAATTCCATCTGCTCCTTCTTGAGGGTATGGGGATTCCTCTGGCTGTCATGGTCAGTTCTACTAACACGATATCTTACTCTGATTGTTGCTGTCTCTGTGATAAGCAACACGCATATGTACATCTGGGTATTGCGAATGAGTGGTGCTGCGGCCAACGCAAGCGGTGCCATCACCATCACCACCACCAGAACTACCGCAAATGTGCATGTAGCAGGACAATTTTCCACGCTGCTCTAAGTTCTTCGGGGTCTTCATGTTCTTATTTGTTGCTGTTGTTGTTATCATTATTACTCTTGTTGTTACTATGGTTACTATTATTGTTATCATTCTTACTATTATTCTTGCTATCAAAGGGCAGCCCAGGGGCTGGAGCTCCTGCCTCCTGGAGTCATCAATACCCCGCTCGTTAAGCATCGTCCTGGCCTGGTCTTCGGCAAGCTTCTGGGGCTATGGGCTTGTACAGTCGCAGCAGGGGCCCGAAAGAGTTCTTAATGAAGGGCTGGTTATCTGCCAAGGGGCAACGTCACCATCAACTGTGCCGATGGCTTTGATGTTTTCCAGGATGTGGTCACAATGTACCAGCGCATCCTTCTTGTCTATGCTCCTTCCGCAGAGACAGGTTAAAACATATTTGTCTCCAAACCCAGGCCGAGATTCCGGACAAACCTGCCTGCTATATGATATACCGCCAGATACGATAGGATCCCCATTTCACCCACTCTGAACCCTGAACCCTAAACCCCAAGCAAACCTGGAGCGCCAGTTGGTGATCACCCGATCAAATGCCAGCATCTGCGTGGCATAGCGATCAGCCTTGATCTGCTCAGCAGTCCTTGAGAGGTGCTGTTTTTTTTGTATCTCTTCGCTAAAGCTTCCCGACCCAAGAGCAACATCTATTATCAAATTCCGCTTCCCCCCCTGTAACAAGAACTTCCAAACAGAGCCAAACATAGAAGATTCGGAATCTTCCTCATTTCAGGGGAGCCCTGCTCTTGCTTTGGAAGAGTGATGTGACCTACCCCTCAACCGAGCAAGGAGGGTAATAAACGCAGGTAGGTATAACGGTATAACTACTACGTAACACTGATGATATCTATAATGGTAACCAGTCAGAGAGCCAAGGATGCTACCTGGTTAGGATTTTCACTATCTACACAACGACAATGATGGCCGGATCGTCTGGATCCGCGCCTGACACCAGTGCTTTTGAACGCTGGCGTTTGCTAAAAGCGAGCAAAACAACGTCATTCCCGTGCACCCTGATGCATTGCTTTTATTCTTTGCTCGCGGCTGGAAGAACTATTCTATAGGCGTAGTCTAGATGCTACAAGTCAGTAGTGTTTGGAACACTTGACTATCTGATATGTCTGCTTGTTGCTGGCAGGCCAGACGGCCCACGTGCGAATACCCGGAAAACTCTGCTGCTATCAGCCCGGGTGTCCTTTCCTGCTTTTCAGGTGGTGCATAGCCAGCCAGGCCAGTCCCTGTCAACCAGGCGAAATAGGTGCCACCAGCCTCTTCTGGCTTTTGCTCCTGGATCTCAACCTTCTCCATCCTGCGGCCGCAGGCTACATAACCCTGTGCAAGCTGATCTTGAGCCAGCAGCACCATTCAGAATCAGCAACGAGAGTCATCTCGTGGCAACCTTCGCAGGTAGGGGTCCTACCGACACGTCCCACAAGTAATCAGAAAAACCCAGAACCTCAACTGCAGAGCATGGATGGAATCTGGCTTGAAACCGACCTAACAACTCTTGACTCAGCCATCGACAATTCTGTGAGGATTTCGCCGTCGAAGCAATCTGCCGCAGGCTCCTGCTGGTGTTGGGGTGATTCTGATAACGACTCACGCGAGGGACTAGGCTCTTGACTATTCAGACCTGCATAGCTACCATCTGCTGGGCGTGTGGGCAAGGCATTAGCCTAGAATCCTGAATTTAACCAGGAACTAGCAAGCTTTGAAATGGATGGCCTAGTAGGCTCCTGGAAAAGATTTGGGGTTCTTTTCCTGCTGCCTCTTAGGTCCTTCTACTTGCGAGGGTGCACAAACAACTCGAGCGTTTATGTTGAGTCCACTGCCTAGGCGGCAAGAATCAAGGACCCTTTGATACCCTTTGCAACAGGCCATGTCGGAAGGCATGCCAGGAAGGCGGAATGTTCATGCCTTGGCAAGGGTGGCCGCGCATACCCAAGGGATCCAACTTGTTGCCCATCGGTCAGTGCTGCAGGCTATAGGGGAAGGCAGGGGAAGTATAAAAGCGCTAGCATAGGAATCATAAAATAGTAGTTTCCATTTTCTTTTCCATTATCCCTATATTACCCCAATATTAACCCTATTATAACCCCAATATACTATAGTAGTTTCCATCTTCTTTTCCATTATCCCTATATTACCCCAATATACTGTGTAGTAGTTTCCATTTTCTTTTCCATTTTGCTCCAACAGCTTCAGGACTTCAGGCTCCTCGCAGCAGCGGGCGTAGCTAAAGCCATTGGCTTGACGCGACTTGGCGAAGCACAGGCTGTTGCCTTGCGCGGAGTATGCAGCTTTGTGTTTACAGGGCTTAGCTTTACCATGCTTCACCTATAGTGTGTGAGCCAGACAGGGCTAGTAGAGAATGCTGAATAGAGGCTACATGGAGATTTCTTCTGCTTTGTAGGCCTGACTTCTGTGTACAGTAGTTGGTATCGGAGCCAGCGGAGGCAAATCCAATCTCAAGAGTCCTGTAGGCATGCTTTAGAGTCTTTAAAGATAAGACGTGGTTCTTCAAGTCACACGGGGATTTTGAAGTGTCTGCATGTTGAAGGTCACGTCCCGCTCCTCCGCCCTATGAGCACCTGGTCGTCAGTGTGAGTGTTGGTTGCTGAGATGCCAGGACTGAGAACCACATGTGATAACAACACATTGGCAGAAATCTGCAGCACCACTGTCCCCTGCTTTCTCACATCCCTCGTCCATCGTCTTTGCCATGTACTGTACACTGCCATCGTGGAGCCGGAGTCGTGCTGCATTGCCCTTCGGGCAGCGCACGCACCGTGTAGTCCACCAACGGCTGTGACAACCCGAGGATACACAGCCTGGCAATACCCCTAACATGAGGATTTGAACGAATGGCTTGTTGTTGCCTGTGCTCATCGTGAAGACGACATCTCTTCGGTTTCTCTATGATGCTAATGCTACCATTTTGCGCTGCTGCCATTGCAAATGTTGCGCTTGATTGCAACAGGGCCGCTCTTCAATGTGGTTCAGCCGCCGCCCTAAATAGCTGCAGGTCGATCTTTGAAGACCCTCGTTAATGTGTTTGGGTTTTGGGGTCCCAGCAGAATATCCCCTGTAAATCTATCTCCAGAGCTCGAGGGAGGTTTAATGAAGACGTCTATTGCCAACTTTCTGAACCCCTGCCCAAATACTCCATTCAAAGGCTCGGAACATCCTCTTTGAAGTAAGATTTGCGACTGCTCGTATCTTATCATGTCTTCAATCTTGCGATTGAGTAAATTATCTGAACGGATGGTTTCATTCAACTCCAGCCATGCTGTGCCCTCCTGGGTTCCTCAAAGCTGTGTATCTGACTAGGTGGGCAGGACTCAAGTTCTGACTAGGCCCGAGGCTACATGCCTCATCCACTTCCATGTTTTGCCTGCTCCTGTAGAGTAGATTAGTGTTTCGTACCATGCCCACCTAGATCTCCGGCTGTCCCCGGTCTCCTCACTCCCGGCGAAGCCAAGCGGCTTGGCCAAAGGTGAAACGCATTAAATACGAACGCCGCCATGGTGCGGCAACAACTGCTTGCGTGTGAACCCTGCTTCGGCCGACGAGGCTAATATGTTTAGGCAAAACAAAATGAAGCGATACCAGCAATGACCTAGTTGATGAATAATCCAATGACCGTAGGTAATAATGAATCGAACAGCATACTGAGCCTAGTTCTTCAAGAGAAGACGATACGATTCCCCGTGTCCTTTGGTCAGGAAGCTGAGGTTGCCTGGCACTCCGCACATACGAAACCTTTCTCTGTTTGGGCGAAAGATCCAGAGATCTGCTTAGCGCAGCTGGAGCAGACTAAGCACTCAGGATGATAGCTGTTGTCTCCCACCTGGAAAGGGGATCTGGGATGGAAGGGACCAAGATGCAGCAATAATGACAGTAATCATATTTGTACTTCCAGTAATGGAAAACCTAATGGGCGAGACATGGAACATGAAATGGAAACTTCGGGTTGAAAGGGCCAAGAAGCATGGATCTACTCTGTGAGACTAGCTGAGCCGCTGCTACATCGACTGCGGCTGCACTTAGAGAACCCCCACCTCTGGGCTTTTTCCTAACATCGGTGGTTCTGGGGCAGAAGAATTCCTAAGAAGTCAGCAAGATCAAGAACCAGCCTTTTTTTTTTGAAGCATCTGTGCTCCAAGGAGGCCTGCCTTGGCGACCGTGCCCACGACAGGCTTTGAGCAAACTGCACAGCAGGGGGCCGCCGAGAGGTAGCAGGCTTCACAAACCATCTTGGAATCCTGATCCTTCTGGTAAACCTGTCTGGGCAGATCAGGGTTTAGGGTTTAATTAGGGTGTAGGGCCACACACCTTTCTGACTTTG
Source organism: Symbiodinium pilosum (assembly GCA_905231905.1). Taxonomy (NCBI): domain Eukaryota; class Dinophyceae; order Suessiales; family Symbiodiniaceae; genus Symbiodinium; species Symbiodinium pilosum. The sequence continues at coordinate 3,679 of CAJNIZ010044573.1, read as the reverse complement.
GCCAGGCTGCAAAGCTACTCAAGCTCCAGCCATAGAGTTTCTGGACAAGTGAGTCAAGCAAGCCCCTCTGAATTGCTCAAACGCATGGACTGAGGTAGGAAGTACCGCGGCCACCCAAATGTGGGAGAGGGGAGAGAGACATGGCAAATCAGCTCACGTTGGACAAAATCCTGCCTGCTGTCCTGGCCTAAAAGGAAGCTGACAGGAGCTGCAGTGCCCGAGGTCTGGTCTCTTCAGCTCTGGTGGCTTGATGCCTCGAGCCTTCAGGGAGAGGGTTTCAGGCTTGGGGCCTTACTTGAACCCTGCTCTGCCCTGCACTTCTCTCTGTTCATCCCTTGGCCTTCAGGCTCCCTTCCAGGAGCGCGGCGCCTTCGAGGTCGCCAGCCTGCCAAAGCTTCCGAAGCTCTCGCAAGTCTTTGTCCACCTCATCAGTGCAAGCGCCACAGCAAATGCCGCAGTCCAGTTTGGAGAGGGCCCCGTCAATGGTCTTGGAACATATAGCGCATTTCAGGCACTCTTGATGGTAGACGTCATCGCCGACCTTTGCCATGGGTCCCGAAATGAGCTTGCCACAAGCGATGCAGTGCGGTGCCACCTGAGACCAGCAGCCGCTACACAGCACCTGCTTTTGGCCAGCAACAGAGCTCTCGTAGATGCTCTGGCCGTTCTGGAACTGAGTCCCGCAAACTGTGCATCGCTCCTGGCCCGGTACCTCCGTGGCTTGGGCCACTGCCGTGGCAGATGTTGCGGGCTCCTTCGGAGGCTCCTTTGGAGGCTCCTTGACCGGCTCCTTCACAGCCGATGCAGGTGGAACCGGTTCCTCCACTCCCTTGAGAAGAGCTTCCAGCTCATCGTCAAGGGCTTTTTCTTGCTGTTCTCGGGAGGGTCTTCTACCTCGACGTCCTGACTCAGAGGCCAAAGATGGGCTCGATGCCGGAACTTCTTTGCTACCTTTGCTGCCACGAGCCCTGGTAGGAGCCTCAGAAGCAACTGGAGCTTTGGAGGCAGCTGTCTGCTCGACTGCAGCTGAAGCTGCAGTGGCTGGCTGCGAGCCCGAGTTCGAACGCCCGCGTGGCGGCCGGGATCCTCCCTGCTTCAGGTCCTCAGGGTCCTTCAGCCCAGACAGCGGCACGGAGTCAGTTCCTTTGCCGAGGGGTGCTCGGCTTACCGAGCCCGACCTTTCACGCCGCTCAGGCCTGTTCTCCTTGCCGCTGGGAGCTCGTACATCCTCTGCGCTGGAGCCTGGTATTGAAGCTCCAGCGCTGGCCTTCTGCTCTGGAGCTCCGAATACGCGAGGACCAGGTGAGAGCACTGTCGCACCTGTAGACTTCAGAACGGAGTGGTTCGCCTGTCGCTTCATGGCGCTGGAGCTTTCATGCTTTCAACTTCCTGCAAGACCAAAAGTCACAGACATTCACATCTATCCCATCTCTGCCCTTTTCGAGGCAATTGATACTTCCGTGCGGGTCTCACGCAGTCACCCTTCAACTTAGGAGGCTGCCTCCAAAGCAACAGCAGGAAGATTGGGTTACCTTTAACAGGGAGTCTTTTTTAGAAGCGTTTTGTGCTTCTCGGCCCAGATCTAGGGATGATATGGAGACTTGCCAAACTTGATCCCCTGATCCCAACTCAAGAAAACTAGTACAGTAAATGGCACCCTGGGATGATATGGAAATGCGCATCAAACCTGCTACCCTAATTTCAGCTCAAGAGATATAGGCAAACAGCATCCTTACTGCGATGCCTGCAACCTCAATGAAACGCTCTAACTAGCCTTGGATGCAAGAAGCAGCTATCCCTAGCAGGAAGATGCTTAGATGGGATGGGCCCATGTAACCATACATCATCCGGCCTTGTGCAAGCAAGCCACTCCCTACAAAAGGGGTAATGATCTCCTTTCATGCCCCGCCACGTGTCCAACAAGAGCACCTTGACGATTAATTCTGAATGACCACAAATCCCAACATAGAACTTCCTCATATTTCTTGTAGAGCATGATCTGCCATAACCCCAATTTATATACCCTATTATGATATTGTAGTTTCCATTTTCATCTCCACTATCCCTGTATAACCCTAAGCCCTAAGCCCCAAACCCTTGACCGCGTGGATAGTGAACTGGCCTGACTTCTGTTCGGCTCTTCGTGCCAGCCATCTTACCAAGCTGCGCTCCTTTGGTTAAGTCTAAGATTAAAACCATGGCCCCTAGTATGGGCCCTTAACCCTGGGATCCTTATGTACCACCCTCTGTGTACCCTCAAGGGTCCCTGGAAGTCCCCTAAAAGGCCTAAGGGCCCCATTAGGGGCCCATACTCCTAACCTTTGATTAAGGAAGTTTTGAGGCTACCCTTACATAAGGTTAGTATAAGATTTGCATGGGGACACTGGACAATATAAAGGCTTTGTAAAGCTCATATGGGGCAAGCCATTTACCGAAAACTTCCTTAGATTTGGGGAGAGACTTGCCAAAGCCAATCGCACGAATGCTTCGTTGAAAGGCGAAGATGCAACAATACAAGGCCCTGAATGGCTACCAATATCATTTATTTTTTGAAGTCCATTTGATGTGACCCACATATTCCAAAACCCGTACCAAAATCATACAGGGCACCTTGGACCATGAAATTGGCTATGATCTAGGTTTCTACATGCACCTTTGGAAGCGCCCCAGGGTGAAGGGAAGCCCTATTTGTCACGAGAGGCGGTTTGTTTTTCTTGTCTGGAAGTGGGGGTCAGGCTGTCTCAAAGGCCATGATCCCCCCGCTTGTCATCAGTTGGGTGCAGAGGAAACTCAAGACACTGCAAGATAACGCATCCCACATGGCGCTGAAGGATCAGCAGCAGGATGCATGGTCCTGTTCTCGGCAAATCTTTACATGTAGTCTTAAAGCGAAACTCTGACAATACTAAGCCGGCTTTCGACCGAGCCCGGATCGTGATTTCACCCCTTTGTCCAGTAAGCAGACGTATACCCAAGAACGGGGGAGCCACAAAGGCAGACCCTGAATATTGAGATTCTCATGCTAGGACCCCATGCAGGGACAGCGATTCTCAGGGACCCATTCAAGCCGTGTCATGCAAAAACTCGTCATCCCCACATGGTTCAGATGAAGACAAACAGGTTCTCGTCCCGCTTTGGGAAACTACCAAATCAGCAGTTGTCAAAACTTTGGCGCCTTTCATCAAATCAAGAATACTTTTGCTGTTGTTGTAGGAGGACGCAGAAAAGGACACTGGGCATTGAGCCCTTTTCTTAACCCAGGACTGAGGTGCCGGCCTGAATGAACTCCGCAATGCCCTCAACTATCAACCCTCTAAACCCCAACATCCTCAAACCCTAGACAGTACTTTCCATGTTCCTTCCTATTATGACTCTATAATCCCCAGATAATCCCTATCTAAAGAAGGCGTGCCGTAATTAAGCCACCCCGCTTCAAATCATAGTCCCAAGTAGTCCTCAGGTCCCCTCAGCATGCTGCCGGCGTACTGCAGGGCCTGCCAGGGCTATACGCAGTACTGTTTGTACGACAAAACCTGCATCACCTTACTATACTAAACTCCGCAATTCTGCAAGATTGTTAGCATCCACGGCAACTTTTATCATTTCTATCATTACTAACTATCCCTATTATTTTTGTTGCTATTCCACCACCTATTCCTCCACCACCACCACCACCACC
>CAJNIZ010044572.1:30190-43338 GCA_905231905.1 Symbiodinium pilosum | reverse complement strand
TAAATTAAGTTACCATAATGGGTTTAGGGTTTAGGGTTACCATAATGGGTATATATAGAAAATAATAGGGTTTCCCCAATATGGTAACTTAATTTAAGTTCCTTAACAGCAACCCAGCATATCCCTTGGGGTTTCTAGGGCAATCGAAGTGCCCACCGTGATTTTCAGATCTCGTCAATTTGCAGCGTGCGGCTGACACATGCCTTGAACACAATGGAAAAGTCAGTCAGTTCTATCCCAGCAAACACTGAGTTTGTAGAAGGGTTGGGCCTTGAAATGGTAAGAAATTTCGAGATTCAAATGGAAAAGAAGATGGAGATGGAAACCGAGGTTATGTAGGGGCTCAGTCACTACCAACATCATTGCCATATTGCCCTTGTACAGCTACAGTATAGTTTTTAGTTTACCCGAAAAGCATAGACCCCCTAAGGCCCTCAGGGAACCCAGCGCTTTCTTTCTCAGAGGGTCTGTTTTATCTGGGCTTCCCTTTGGGATCCACCTGGCGAACCATCTGCCTCGGCGCCCCGGGGCTTTGCAACCAGCCCCAGCATTCAGCCCAGCGATCCGTGTAGGCATAAGAGGGTTTATATGGGGTTCAGGGTTTAGGGGTTTATATGGGCTATAGTCAAAACTCCTAGTATCCCCCTTAATAACCCCTATGGTAGTACCCTATTTAATCCCCTACATAACTCTCTTTAAGGAGTTTAGACAATGGCTCATATAGGGTTTAGGGTGAGAGGCTCCAGTCAGCTGAATAGCTGTCCTAACCAGAAACTACGCTACACCAACATGGACCCCGAAAGAGCTCTGGTAAAGACGACTTGCCTTTGAAAAGGTGAGCTTTATGGGGCTCCACGTCCGCTTGTGGGAGGATACGCCCTAAACCCCCAAACCCTATGCATTCTGTGTAGCCCTACTGTTGCCCGTCTACAGAATCCCCATAACGCCCCTTAAAAGGGGGGTCCATGTTCGTTTGGGGGTGGGTAACGAGCAAAGAAGTATCCAAAGTTGCTGCATAAGACCTCACTAACACCAAGGAGCACATCAGGTGACCACCCAAGCAGCACTTCAAAGAAAGGGGCTTAGGGCTTAGGGTCTAGAATTTTGGGTTCAAGGTCTAGACTTGGTTTAGGGTGCCGGGTTTGGGGTTTACGTTTTGGGGCTTGGGATTTAGGGTCAAGGCGCCGGAACCCTAAACTCTAAACTAGAGTCACGCTTGAGGGCTTGCAAATTTCATGGCTGATGGCAGACGAGTCAGCACTGCCGTTCCGCCGAAGAAGTCCCACAGACACATGGGGGGTTTCCCAAAATTAGGGGTACCTTTTTGGGGTACACTAAATATTAGGTGCCGTATTAATAATAGGGATCCAAAAAGGGGCCATAATGTTGACAACTACCCACATGTGCAGAAGGCGTCCACAAATCTTGCATGACCTTGAATGTGTCTCCTTCCATCCTGAACCCTAAATGAGCTGTAGTCTAAACTCCTAGTATCCCCCTTTCTATCCCCTGTAGTAGTCCCCTATATAATCCCCTATATAACTCCCCCCAAAGGAGTTTAGACTATAGCTCAAATACTCTAAACCGGAAGCCCTTCACGCTCTGCGTGGGTTTCCATAAACATGGGTTACTTTTTTGAGGGTCCCATAATAAGGATTGCAACGGGTATATTCTCTTATATTACGGGCCCATTGGAAACCAATCATCTCAAACTAATCTTAGATACCCCTAACCACCTAATCCGAAATATTCCCCAATAAGAAACACTACGGGTGAGTTTTTGGAAGCTATACCCCAACCCCTAAAAATACCTGTTCTCTCAAAAAAACCTTTGCATTGGAAGCCCTAGTTCATATTGAGGGGCGGAGGTGTGTTTCGCATTAGTGCAGGGGGAGAACCATGTCCCCGAAGATCCCAAAGCCCAAACATTAGATCTGAACCCTTTAGGTTTGACTCCTAAACCACAAGCCCTGAATCCTAAACCCCAAGCCCTAAATCCCAAACCAGAAGGCCTAAATCCTCAACCCTAAACCCTGAATCTTAAACCCTGAACCCTAAAACCCCCCTCACCTGAGAAAAAGTCAGACGCAGCACGCGGCTGATACGGCTCAGGCGGGCCAGCCTCCCAGTGGCCGGGTAAGGGTTTCGGGGTTTAGGGGTTAGGGTTAAGTTGTGATGTGGCCGGATGGACTAGGTTTTGGGTTCCATGGTTTAGAAATTTGTTTAGGGTTTATGGTTTAGAACGGATGAGATTCGGATTGGGATAGGGGCCCATTTGCTCTCTCCCTTCTAAGCACCACATTGCCATTGTCATTACAACCGTTCCTTGCAATATGGTTGTGTAAAACTTATCGGAAACCCTAAACCCTAACGGGTCTATGCTGGTCCCCTTATTTTGGGAAACCATTTTCAAAACATCACTCGAAGAAGGTTGCGTTAAGGCGTTTTGTGGCCTAGTTGCCCAGTTGCCTGTACGGTCGCTGGCCGGCAAGATTTTGACCGTAATATGCCCAAACTCACAGAATCCCTATGCTCTCCCCGAAACCCTGGCGTTTTGAGTATACGTTTTAGGGGTTGACCTTCAATCCTAGTCCCCAAGCCCGACTTCCTAAACCCTGATGAACAAACACTCCTTCCCAAATCCCAAAACCCCACCTTAATCCTGGATGTCCTACCTTCTTGGGGGAACGTACTTTATAAAAGAGTTGGGCGCAACCCAAAAGAGGGAAAGGCGTGCTACAGGTACACCCTCACACACCCAACCCTAATCCCTAAACCCTAGACCGATACCCTAGACCCTGATCCCTACCTAGACCCCCCAAGTACCCTCTATAGACCCTAAGTATCCCCAAATAGAAGCTACATAGACCCTATTTTAGGGTACTTGGGGGGTCTATAGGTAAGCCCTAAACTTCAGAGAAAGATGCTTCCAGGGCCTTACCACGCGGACGAGGGCATAGGCTTGGCCGAGATTCACTGAATTCGCGATCCAGAGGGCCTTAGGGTTTGGGGTCTAGGGTTTAGGGCTTAGGGTTTGGCGTGCAGAGTGTAGGGTGTCGGGTTTTGGGTTTAGGGAGATTATACGGGGCTTCTCCAAATGGCTGACCCTTATTTGGTACTCCGGGAGGTATATGGGTGCTGCAAAAGGGATGTAGGTCCCTCCCTATTAAAGATGACGTAGAGGTTACGACTTCAGGAAATTCCATCTCCTTCAGGATCATGACTTTAACCCTAAACTCAAAACCCTTGCTTCGAGCAAGTTGTTTGCCGACTGTATGGGCCATTTGTTACAATCGGACTTGGGATATAGAGTTATACAATGCTTAACTATTCGGGCTTCTACAGTCAGGGTTGAGGTTGAGGTTTAGGGGTGTCGGTTTCAAGTCATCCTGTTAGCTTCATTAAGCTATGGCCCTGTTTCTCAGAAAGCCCTCAGGTGCTGTTAGTGTAGAGTATGCACTGCAGATCCAGCAGGGATGCTATCATGGAAGTTCCTTCGGCTCAGATTTTGGGGTCTCAAGTTCCGGGTTTGGGGTCAAAGACATCCCATATGCTTAGAGCCGTTGGGTTTGTCTCATGGCATACAAAAGACCTATTCAATGCAACAGCATCCTACCAAGGGCAATGGAATTCTTTGTGAATCTTCTCACGCTTCTGTGAGACAGCCTTGCTACACTACCTTAAGCGTTAAACCCTAAAGCCTAAACTTCATTGGGAAGAATCGTGGGAGTGATGGAGCCAAAACAACACAGATGCAGGACCGTGCTGAGCCCGTTAGGATCTTACCACCCGCCGCCCCAACGCCCCTGGCCCTCAAAATCAGGTCAGCCGTTTACTGGGTTGCTGTTAAGGAACTTAAATTAAGTTACTATATTGGGGAAATCCTATTATTTACTAGATATATATACCCATTATGGTAACTTAATTTAAGTTCCTTAACAGCAACCCAGTAGGTCCTAACTCCCCCAAGTCCTAGCAGCGCCCCAGGTGTCTGCGGGCGATGGTCCCCGGAGATGCAGTGCCAGGCTGGCGCATGACGTGTCCATGTGAGCTGTAGTCTAAACTCCTTTAAGGGCTATATATAGGGGATTATATAGAGGAGTATTACAGGGGTTATTAAGGGGGATACTAGAAGTTTAGACTATAGCTCATGTGTTTCACAATTCTAGGTTTAGATCTGGGGTTCAGGGTTTAGGCTTCACGGTTCAGGCGTTAGGGTTTTACATTGAGACCCAACCCTGGGCCCTAAACAGTATGGGGCTTATGGGGGTTACACAGGCATTTTGTCGGAGGCACGGCCGATACCCAAGAGAGTTTGCCGATACTTTGCTTGCAGAAAAGCATGCAATTGCTCTTGGCATCGCAAAAGGGGACCCCATGTGGGCGGTTACAGGGATCTAGTCCATCATCCCCAGTCGAGTCCTTGGAGGCGTGTTGGCTGCGGTGTTGGCACCTTCCCCCCAAAAACTAACACCAAAACTCCAAGCCCTACAGAAGTCCATGAACTTTGTTTTAATTGGGGGTCAGAAGTTGCCTGAGGCGTATCGGAGGTCTTGGTCAAGTCGCCTGAGGGCATGCTTCGTTTGTCAGTGCCAGCTGCAGCGGTCCCTGGCGACACCCTTCTCTTCAGCAAAGGTCTAAAACAGGAGTGGACTTATGGTTTAGGGTGGGTGGGGGAAACCCAAGCTGAGCCAGGCAATATCCTAGATTTTCTTTTCATTGCCAAGATAACACGAAGACAGGAGTGGACATGCCAGATACAGAGGCAGCATTGGGACCTCAGGGCACCGCCGCCCGTAGCTCCCGAGGAAGACGTCCGGAGACATGTTGTTCTCCAGCAAGCTCTCTGGGCCAACTCAGGGTATTGGAGCTCAAAGATTCAACGGGCAAGCTTGAACATGCTGGATGTTGCTGGAGTTGTTGCAACAGAAGCAATTGCTGAGGGAGAACTTCTGGTGAGGTGTCCCAGTACACATTTTCTGTCTCCGGGCTTGGTTCGACAGCTGGAGCCAGAGTTTGCTACTTTGGCTGCCGTAGTTGGACGGGAGGCCCCTGTGGACAATCAGGATATCGATGTCTTCTTAGTTGCTATGTTCCTGGCTGACTGGCTGGCAAAGTGCACACAGGAAGTTCCCCTTACAGGCTTGGATGGTGCGAGGGGAAGCATCTTAAGTTCCTTTGCCAAAGTGCTGCAATGTGAGACCTTTACAGCGCATCCTTACAGGCTGGCGGCTACTGATCCAGTCCGTTTTCGAAGCAGCCTCAACCCATCTTGTGAGGCAGACTTGATCGAACGCTTAGCCTGGGGAGTGATGGAGAGATATCGCATTCTTTCTTCGCACAAGACCCCTGGGTACTCTGCAGAGGATTTTCTTCGAGCATGGCTCTTGGTTATCACACGGGCCTTTGAGGTCGGTGGTGCAAGGTCTACACTGATACCAGGCCTGGACTCCTTCAACCACGATCCCAGCAAGCAGTGTGCCAAGGTACCTTACTGGTGGTTAGTATAAGAGATGGAGGCATGGATCCTATACAATACTCAATACACCCGCCGACCATCACTTAGAACTAACAAATCGTTAGTCGCGCCAATGTCTTCAGAAACACTTAGAAACTTTTCGCCGCACAAGAAAACAGCACTCAGAACAAACAAATCGAAAAAGAAAACAACTTAGGAACAAAGATCGTGGTAATGCAAAATTAGTGCTCCAGTTGGGGTCTTGGAGGTCGATTTGGTATCTATGTGCACTTTTGGGCTTTGTTTGGGATCTATTTTCACCGTTTGGGGCGGGGGCTGTTTTGGCTCTCAGAGTCTGGGAGGTGCAATATTGTGGGTATTTCTATTGTTCCAAGTAGCGGTTATAGGGATTATACAGGGGTTATATAGGGGTTATAAAGGGGTTATATAGGGATTATCTAGGGGTCATATCGGGATAATGGAAAAGAAAATGGAAACTACTATTTGGGGTTTAGGGTTTCCCAGAATTATGGGTACCACATATGTAATTTGTATTCTTCCCGGTGCACGTTTTCACCAACCGGACCTCAAATGTAGCCGGGATCTTAAATAGACCCCAAATACGGCCCAAATACTGGCAATATTGCCCAAATAGATATTTTCTCGATTTCGTTAGATTTTTGATGGAAGTTTCATTGCATTGCACATCGATTCCAATTGATATTAGTTGGTTTGTAATTCGATGTCAACTGATTGTAGATGGATTTAAATTCGGTTCCAATGGTTGTAATTGGTTTAAATTCGATTTCAACTTTACTGGATTTTAATTCGATCTCAACTGATCTTAGATGGAATTTTGATGGGTTCAAATTTGATTTACATTTGACTTCAAGTAATTTTAATCGGATTTTCATTGGATTTCACCTGATGTTAGATGGAATTTCAGTTAGATTTCAATTGTTTTAAAACGGATTTAGATTTGATTTCAATTACTGTCGTGTTTTTTCAACTGGTTTTAGCTAGCTTTTAGTTCGGTTTCAATCAATTTTTCGATTTCAATTCGTGTCTCATTAGATTTCAATAGAAAGGAGTTCAAAAGAGCTTTAAACTGGCCTTTAGAGGCAGCCTCCTTATGTTAAGCAATTGTTCGTGTCCCGGATTGTTGTATATTACTAGGTGGGGAGACGTCACTTAATATTAGGGGAAGCAACTAGGGAAAACAGACCCCACCTAGAGCCCAAAACGTGAACGTAGATGCCAAATGGATCCCCAAGATCCCAACTGGAGCATAAATTTTGCATTACCACGATTTTTTTATTCTAATTAGTTTTCTTTTTCGAATTTTTCCAGTCTCTAAGTGGTTTTCTTTTTTTGTCATTTTTTTCTAAGTGTTTTTCTTTTTCAATTTTTGGATGTTTGTATTCTTAAAAAAATGGCACAGGGTCGTGGGCAGTTTATTCTAAGTGACGGTCGGCGAGAGTAATGTGATCCCTAGTAATGACATAGATCCCAATCCTTTATTTCAGTTTAAATCTATTGATCACTAGACTAGTAAGGTACGGCTGGACAGCTCCGGTGATATGTGCCTGGAAGCAACGCGCAGTATCGAGCCGGGTGAGCAGGTCTTCCTGGAGTATTTCGCTTACTGTTGGAAACAAGTTTGGCGTTGAAAGAATGCCATGGTTGATATTCAAAATCCTGCGTGACCTAGGTAAGTATCAACAGTATCAGTAGGACCTCAGTAGGAACCCACACACAAACAGAATAATGCTTTGCTTATCTTGAATTAGGTGCCCCCCCACCCAACAATGGCGGACAGCGCAGCAATGGTCTAAGACCCGAACAACCCGGGGTTCTTCTCAGCTACAACATTGATCTACTACATCAAAACCCCAACTAGTATGATAGTTTCCATTGTCTTGTTTTTTTTCCGGGATCTACTCTACATCCGAAGCCTAACTTGTATGATTGTTCTTTTTCTGGCAGGTATGGCGAGCTCTCTAACCCAATGCTCTTTCGTACCTATGGTTTCACCATGCCGCCTGAGGCCAAACATGCAAATTAGCAGGTTCTTTAGGGCTTAGACTGTAGGGTTTGCGTCAAAGTTTTGGGATCTTTTGTGGGAGCCTGAAGATGGGGACATATGAGCTGTAGTTTAACTCCTTAAAGGAGGGTTATATTGGGGAATATAATATATAGGGGACTATCATAGTGGCTATTGAGGGGGATACTAGAAGTTTAGATTATGGCTCATGTGAGGGCTTTGTTTTCCGCGCTTTGGGTAAGCAATTCAGAATCTCTTCCTTGAGGCCCTTCCTGTCCAGAGCTGCCTGATCCTTCCGAACCGCGTCCTGCGAGTGCCTCGGAGCATTGCAGAGCCGAAATGGCCCAGGAAGATTTCTGATTTTCTTGTAAAAGGTTTACATGGCGTTTCATGAGTGCTTGGGTCGGGTGCGCTTCTCCGCAGCGATGGAGAAGTATGGACGCCTTGGAGGGTAGTTAGTTCAGTGGCCGGATACTTGTTATGAGACGTTGCCACAGCAGAATGTCAGCATCTCGCACTTCGAACAAGAAGCATTTCCAGAAATTGGTTTCTTGGTACAAAAACCTCTCTCTTCCGCAGAGCATTTGGATAATAACGTTTCCACGTTTGGAGGCGTAAGCTCACAGAGACTGTCTGAATGAGGTCCTGTCATTTGTGATGCGTTCGGTGGTCATGTACGGACACTGATGTGACCTCCGTGATTTCTTGCGGACCATGAGCGCTCTTGACCTGTCCCCATTAAGAATCAAGGCTGGACCCAGACCGAAGGAGCCTCTTGTAATCTTGTAGCCTGTATGTATTCCTGGGGTTCATACGGGCCGCTTTGTTTTTGGAGAAGAAGCTTGCTGCAGGTGCTGAACAAGCACCTTCCGGCCAGCCATGCTGGTCGCCTATTGCAGCTGGACTCCAGCCGACTCCTGCCGGACCTTCGCGGACTGCTTCAGGCTCCCTGTTTCTCCCCTGGCGAGCAGGGAATCTGGGAATGGGTTATAGCGACGAGCAGGGGTATCTTATTACATAGGGACTAGTAAGCACCAAGCAGGTTTGTGTGTTTCAGATCGTGATTAGGGTGAGGAAGTAAGCAGTTTGCGGCTTTGGGGTATAGGGGCTTAGGACTTATGGGCATAGGTTCAGGGCTATTTGGGGGTTGTGTCGTTTGTTTTCGTGTGTAGACACACGTGGGGGCTTAGGGTTTAGGGCTTTTGAGTGATGCAGGGGTGCATGAGTCAATGCTCGGAGGGTGCATAGAAACGCAGTAGTCATAAACGACCATCCTGAGTATAGACTGCGGCGAAAGGGTGGAAAGATTCTGGGATCAGAAGCCGTAATGGCAAACTTACATGCGGCGTTTATGATCTGAATTATCGCAACCGGGCATGAATCTTCAGGGATACGTCGGTGACCTCAGGAAAAGAGATCCTTACTCGCCACTTGCCAGTCCATCTAAACATTTTTGTGTCTCAGCAGCTTGCCCACAATTCTAAGGAACGCGTGCATTTATGTGGGGAGGAGTAAGCGTTCGCGAGGAGTTCACTGCTTATGTTATGCTTGTTCTCTGTGTGACTACTCTCATGACTAAGGATTTGGGGGGTTCAGGGTTGACGATTTCGGACGCAGTTGCAGTCATCAAGGGAGTGGGCAAAGGTACCAGCTAGTAGTACAAGTTCCGACGCAAGACTTTTTTGTAGGAGTCCTCCCTGTGCTCGTAAAGATCTCTAGCACGTGAACCGCAGAGTGGTTTAATGGGAGACCTTTTGTCCATCTGCGGCGGCCCAGCTTTAGGGTTTAGGGAGAAGGCTATGGGGCCAAACAAGCAAGGTTGCGAACGGGCTATCTTAGTTATTCCAAACGACACTGACTCTCGCTAGTCCGCGATGCTATGTTAGCTACGTGAGGTTTACCACAATGCACCCTAAGAGTTGTGTTTTTGTTGTTAAAGCACTATTCCTCCTCCTCCTCCTCCTACTACTACTACTACTACTACGACGTTTCTTACTATTGTTTTTGGGTTTGATTTTGAATTTTCAGGCTTGTGCCAGCCTGGGGAGTGGTCAGCCTGCCGAATTTCTTCGAGAGCTCTTAGATTGCCGCCTTGAAGCTTGTCCGGAGATCTCTATGGGTCATCCTTGATCAGGATTGCGTAGCCGTGATAAATTCTTGAGCAGCATTTCATTTATCAAATATAAGTATAAGGGAAATGTATTTTCAATTCTGGACTTCATTACAGAAGGATGTGTACAATCTCTATTTAGTTATATAAGTTGAACTCGCAAGGGAATATAAGAGCACTACGATGCCAGATAGGGATCCCAATGGTTTTGACGCAAATTACGGTGGTTAATGCATGTTTTACTAGAATTGGTAGAATGATAGAAGTAAGCCCCCAAAAAACAAATTCTAAGATAGCAGATAAATGCTTGCATAATCGCATCTTGTTTTTTGAAAGAGGATTGTTAGTTATAGTTGTTTTTCATATCATCCGTACAGGATTCTTATTACCAGGTTTGTACGGCATAGCTTTTAGCCTTCATATCAAGGATTCTTTGAGATGTCATTGCTGCGGTGTATACATAACCCTTTTTGCTTGGAACCCCTATGGAACGTGGTACGCATGAGCATTTGGGGGTGCAACAAAACATATTTGTATGGTGCCCTGAATCCCTTCTCGATCTTTACAGTTATCCTCTTGGAAGCATTATAGAGAATGAGGCACTTGTGTTTGGCCTTTAAACATATGCTTGTTAGAAGGATGGACGAGATAACCTGAGATAAAGGTCCCACTATAGAACTTCCTTGAACATTGAAATGACATATCGAATGCTACTTAGGAACGCTTGTCATAAGTTTGCATCATCACTCTATTGTATGAGCTTATTGAAAACAGTTGTAGTATGAGATCTTGAAAAAGTTTAGCATGTACGCCTGCTAATGACACCCAACAAGATTCTTCATGGAGTTCATCATCAACGTTCAGGTCGCTCTTTATTTCTTGCGTCCATTCAGTGATGTTCTTTACTGAATAATATTCGAAAGATTTCTCAGTTGAACGCCGAATTATCATTGCTAAGTGGAACAAGGCACTTTCTAGTCGTTATATATACATATATTAAAGAGAGATCCCAAAAGAGAGGGATAGATTAAATGCTAGGAAGGGTAGGATTCTGTAGTATTTCGTAGGGATGCTTGAAGGGAAGGCGGCCAGGTGGCTCTGGGGAGCATGGGGGGATGGGGGGGGCAATTAAACAAGAAGAACGAAGAAATTGCCTTTGTCTAGACGGCATTTTTTTTGCACCCCCCCCCCTCCCCCCCTCACCTACCCCTAGCCGCAGCCCGCCCTTCAAAGAATCCTACGATAAACGGTCGAAACCTAAATTTTCTACCATTTAGCCTATACCAGTTTTCAAAGCATTAGAATGCTACTGACCTTTCTTATCTATATGTCTTAGATTGCTAAACTAAAGTCACAGGAGAGATTTACATCTTTCCTGTCAATAATAGCATGATATTTTGTGTGTAGCAACTATATGTGTTATTTCGTACTGTTTTACCACTACCACAAAACTGAGGCCACAAGAGCGCGCCTTTCTGTAGGTTTAGGTGATGTGGTGCATGTTTCACAAGATTGAGAACTGCCCGTTCTTCGGCCCCATCAAGACTTTTGACGTCGCCCTGTAAGGAATGCTATCATTGCCACGACAGCCAGGAGTTGCAGGACGCACCGGTGCATGACATTGCGCACAAATGTAAGTTTGCCAGTGAATTTCAAAGCATCTACAATCAGCTTTTCGCGAACGAAAAAATGTTCGTGCAATATGGTACCCCCGTTTTTCGGAGCGGATAAAGATTCAGGCAGGGTTTCCTAATCAAGTGTTGGTATTAGGGTTCAGGATACAGGACGGTTCCCCATTACATTCCCATGGAAATGAGGGTCCTTGATGTTGAATAGGGCACAACTGCACATCTTTGTCCCGCATGTTTCGATATGGGCAATATTAGATGATTCTTCAGTAGCCCAGATAGTTCATCAAATTCAATCAATTTGCACAATCACCCTGCAGGAAGCCGGATGCTCTGAGGATGAGCTTCGTGTGAAAGACAGCGCCATTGCTTCAACGTGAGCAACATTGTAAAGTTAGTTTGCCATGTGTGTTGGATACCCGAAAGGCTTCCGTTAGTTTTGAGAACAACCCAGTTGATGTCTCCAAGTGTGCAGGGCTGCAGGGCATAATTGGAAGATTGAGCGGTTGAGATCATAATAGAGGCTCCTTATGCACAGTAATGTGCTGATGGGATTCTTCACAGCAAGCATTTTGCTTGTGTGCGATGTTTTGGGAGGCCCTGCTTGCGAGAATACCCTGGATGCAAGTTTTCTTGGACACTGCATGTTTGAGATCTTTCTTAGCAAATTCAAGCCGTTGGGTTGATCTCAAAGTATATGGCGCAAAGCTGGGGGCCGAAATTTGGAAATTTCCCGTCGGGTACTTGCTTCTTTTCTGACACTCTGCCCTAAACTCGAAGCTCTCGACCCTAGCTCTGAACCCCAGCCTAAAGGCCAAACCTTATGAGCTCTGAATCCTTTACCCGAATGGCGGGATGCGAAGATGGCTCTCAAACACCAACACAAACAGGTGCATGTGGGGATACTATGGTACCCAATATAGAGTAATATTATATCCTCCTTTAGGGTACAGTATTATTTAAGGAATATTATCTTGCTAGGTCCAACCACAAAAAAAACACTACTCAGGTGAGTTCCGCTGTTTGCGGAGCCATTTGGATGCATTGGCCGATCCAAGCAGCAGCCTGGGAAGCGAGCTCAAAGATGCGCTGAAAGTGAAAAGGGTTGAGGGCCGAGGGTTTAATTGTCTTCCGAGGTTGCTCTTGCGCTTTTGCAGTTCATTTCATCCCATCTCCATATTGGGAACGTGGAAGTTTCGCCATGTATCTTTCCAAATGGCCTGACATTCCCAATGTGCTAGTATACAGACTTTTCTTGCTTTTACTTTGAAAAGCGCGCAAAGGAGTTCCAGTATGCGGACTGCAGGTTCCCCACCATTAAGCCCACAACCCCTACGTAATCCTCTCTTCACTGCTTGTTTGTGTTTCTCGTTGATGCTTCCATGAGATGGCTTCGCGGGGAGCCAAAGCGCTTTGACCCTTCAACCTTCTTCACAACCCCTCGACAAATTCCCGGTGCCTACCCCCTAAGTTTCTGATCCCCTTAACCCTTGATCCTGCAACTTTCCGTAATCCTAAACCGCTGACCCCTAAACCTTCATCCCTACACCCTGGACGTTGATTCTTTTCACTACTTAAACGCCAAAGCTTCCGACATCCATCAGCCCCCAACCCCCTTACCCCCAACAATCCCTAAGTCCTAAACCCTAAAATCCCTAAACCCTAAACCCTTAACCCTCAAATCCCTAAACCCTAAACCCCCTTAACCCCCCTGCAACCTTCAAGCTGCTGTAGACAGCCATGGCAGGATGGAGCCGGCAGGGATTGGTGGGAAGGAGCCAGCTTTGTAGGATCCTTCAGGCCCTGAGTTGGAGAGGAGTTTTTGGGGGGTTTGGGGGGGGTTTGAGGGTTTGAGGGTTTAGGATTTAGGGTAGGGGTTTGGGGGGGGGTTTGAGGGTTTGAGGGTTT
>CAJNIZ010044572.1:6371-30090 GCA_905231905.1 Symbiodinium pilosum | reverse complement strand
TAAACCTTAATAGGGCCGTGGGGTTATTTTGCGGCTTTAGGGTTTTGGGTTTAGGATTTAGGATTTAGGGTTTAGGTTCTAGGATTTAGGATTTAGGGTTTAGGATTTAGGATTTAGGATTTAGGATTAAGGGTTGAGGCTTTGGGGCTGAAAGAGTAGGGGTTGAGGGGTTTGGAGAATCAAGGAGGTGGTTTGAGGTTTAGGACTTTGAATCATCAGGGTTGAGCATTGCGGCTTAGGATCTTGCATTTTGCATCAGGTTTGGGCTTTCAAATATTGAGGGTTTTTAGGGCTGAGGCTTTTGAATTTCTGGCTTTCTGTGGTAGGGTGGTTGGGCTCAGGGTGATGGGTTTTCTGTTGGGTTTCCAAAGGTTTCGAGAAGGAGTCCTCCATGAGTTTTGGGATGGCACTGCTTCTTCACACAAAGTACTGCAGGGGTTCTATACAACTGAGCATGTTAGTCATGAACTTTATGCAGCAGTCGAACTGGAGCTTGTGCAGGCGCTGCTCAAATCGTTTCAGCATTCCTTAGGTACTCTTGAAGGGGACCCCTAGAAGAGGGACACTCGGAATCCTTGCATGACTTCCATGTGCCTGCAGGGTCCAGCGGGCCACCGAAGTGGGATTCAGTCTCGTTGGTTGACAAAGTGGATCCTAATTTTGAGAAGTTCCGATGTTACACAGAGGTGCTTGCATCAGAGCAGTTCCGTTTTGCATCAAGAGAGGTGCATAGTTTGGCTTACAAAGACTGTAGTTATCTACCAAACGTCTATCAGAATGTATCTGCAGAACGGATGCGTATGACAATCGGCCTTTTTTCCCCTCTTTTTGCGTGCAGACATTTCAGGTCGTCTCCATGACCCAACAGAGTAGGATCCTGATTCAATCAGGGATCCACAGTTTTGGGAAACTCCCTGTACATTCCTGTACATCTCCCTAGATTAACCTAGAAATTGCATTGCAGCAATGCTAGGAGGACTTGGTAAACGGACTGTGTAATCAGCCCCATGCTGATGGAGATCACAGGATTAGCAACGGCCTATAACTGGGTTTCCAATCCAAGTTATGATCCGCCTAGTGAGCAACTGCCTGGCCCCAGGTAAAATCGAAGTTAGATTCCCCCTACTTGCTGGCTTGAACAATTCTTAGGCTTTAATGCATGCCTCGGTTGTTCAGCATCCCTTTCTGCAACAGCACATGCTTCGGCAGGCAGGGGAGACGCTGCCATGGCAAGGTGCGGTCAGATCATTTGAGACTCTAAGCTGGATGCATTTTTGCTGCCACTTCCAGGTGCGGTGGCCCACCGGTTGGTACGAGGGCGACTTCCAAAATAATCAACTGCACGGTGAAGGCTGCTTGCTACGCCGAACCTGTTGCCGTCTTGAAGGGAAGTTTAGGTTTCACAGACCATTGCTGCAAGAGATCGTAGTTGGTGACGGAGTCGTGCCTGGGTCTGGTTACATTGCTTGGAACCCTACCCTTCAAACCTGCAACCTCAGACCCAGAATGCAAGCAGGATGATGTTGCACCCCAGGCGGCCTTGATCCCCAAGTGCCAGCAAACAAGGATTACGCAACATACTACGAGAATGATATCCGCTCGAGAGCCGGCCGCAGCACGTGATAAATAAATTGGCTGTAGGGACCGTATCGAGAAGAATGCAGACAACAGGCCTACCATGTCGGTCTGGATACGCGCCACAGCAGCAACAGTAGCAGAAGAAACTGCTACACTGCTTACAAGAACTTCTGTTGTGGAAGGCAAGTTTCCCTAGATCATTCCTTAAAGCACGAACCCCTCCAAAAGCTTCCTGAAAGAACCTGGAATTCTTAAGGAGATCCCGTCCCTAAACCTAAATCCCTGGCAAGTAGCCGAGAAATCCTGGAGGAACCCTTGCTCGGCATGATGGTGCAGTGTATGTTGGAACCTGGGCTAGCCTCTCAAGCTCCAGCTCAGGGTTCTTGAGGTCTTAGGGCCGGGGGTCGCAGGCTTACATGGTCCCCATTAAGTGGATACAATATGCCTTTGCGTATACTAGAATAAGATTCCCATATACCCCATATTCTATCTACTTAAGGGGAACTATACCCTAAACCCTATATAACCCATTATAGTAGTTTCCGTTTTCTTTTCCATTATCCCCATATAACCCCAATAATATACATCATATTCTATCTACTTAAGGGGAACTATAAAGGTTCAGGGCTCAGGGTTGGGCTTGGGAGTTCACGGTTTGGGGCTCAGGACGTGGAGAGTAGGGCTTTGCGTTGGGCTTCTTCTCGCTCGGTATGGACGACGGTCTTGGAATCCGGTACCTTAGCAATCTCCACTGAGGGGGGTTTTGGGGTTTAAGGATTCAGGGTTTAGGGCTTAGGGACTTTTCATTTCATTCCGGGTTTCGTCCCAATCATGGTTTCTTGGCATGCAACGGCAGGAACATGAGTGCATCGGGTTTCGCACAGAAGATGGACAGCTGAAGCCAGCTCTCTACAACCCAGTTTCATCCAGATTATGCAGGATCATTGCTGGAGTTTTATTTGAGGGACCTCCATTTCCCCATAGCATCTCCTGTAGAGAATCACTTCGCATCGGCCGGCATCGAAAGCAGGCTAAGGCTTTCATACAACAGGAGCTGGGTAGGCCCCTGGGATATTTAATATTTTCCCCAATGGCTTTAATAAGGGACCCTATATACTAATATTTTTCAATGGGTTTTAGGGGCCAACCTAGTAAAAGAGGAGTTGCTCCAAAGAGCAGCTTTTCATGACTCAAAGGTGGAACCCCTATGTATCACTGGAGTTTGGAAGGGGTATCGCTATTTGGAGAAACCCCACATCTGAAGGTGCCCACCGGGGAGGAGGTTTCAGGTTTTAGGAGTTCCAAAGTCTGGATATGAAAGTAGGATAACTGTAATTTGTTCAGCCTACTTATCATTCTCCATGAACCAAAAACCATGAACTACATGAGAGGTAGTTGCGTCTACAGGGCGTGAGGTATCCGAAGCCACCTCCATTTCTTTGAGGCGGAGACCCTAAACCCTAACCCACTCATATTAGGGTTATATTAGGGTTATATTAGGGTTATATTGGGAGGTGAGGAAGTACGCTCGCAGCATTGGCACACACGTGGTTTTGTCCAAGGGCTCGAGCCACAACAGTGTAAGCTTTAGCTTTTCCAATGCTTTTATCGCAGATGTAAAAGTTTGTGTGGTGCTATAATCCTGAAACCTTAATCCCTATATAACCCATTACAGTAATTTCCATTTTCTTTTCCATTATCCCCACATAACCCCAATATAACCGTAATATTACCGGGTAAAAATCCCCATCAGCCCAGGTCTGTGATCACAAGGAGGGTCAAGGGAGAGAGACCTGGCGTGATGGCCGATGCTATCAGGGCAGTTACCTCAAGGCCTGCTGAACACGTTTTGAAGAGAGGCGCCCGCAAACATGATTTAGGGTTTGTGGTCGACCCTGGCTGCATGGAGCATTTCTTCCAGGCTCTCGGTCAAACTCATGTTGTCAGCTTTAGCTGTTCTTGGTAGAGGTTGGTCTGGTGAAGTGTATGCAAACTGTTTCAAACACCGACTGCAGGCCAAAAATCCAGTTGTCTGACTGACATCACACTACTGGCATCGGAAGCAGGTACTTGGAGGGGTCAGGGAGACTTAGTAAGTAGGTTAATAACCCTTATAACCCCTATAGTAAGCCCATTTATCCCCATTATTAACCTACTTACTAAGTCCCCCTGACCCTAAACCCTTAACCCTAAACCCTAAATATTATAGTAGCTTCCATTTTCTTTTCCATTATTACTATATGACCCTTATATATCCCCATTATTAACCTACTTACTAAGTCCCCCTGACCCCCCAAGTAACAGTTAAAGGTTGGATTGAGGCGGGGATTCCCCTACAACTGGGTCAGGTCCCCGGTATTTGGAAAAGAGTCAAATGGGGGTTTCCCCAAAATTATGGATACCTTTTTGGGGGTCCCCATAATAAGGGTTATAGTATATTGGGGTCTATATTGGGGTCCCATTATTTAGGGAAACTACCAAATAGGTTACTGGAGAGCAGCCGGAGGTGTCGTGTCCGGCAATGCTGCCTTTTCCATGATTCCGGAGAGTTGTGCAATTGTGGGAGGTGTGGTTCTGTGGATTAGGGTTTAGGGTTTAGGGTTTAGGGTTTTTTTGCATGCCTTGCCATGTTAGCAGGCAACCTAAAAGCCATACCGATTTGCACACAGATGGTGCTGGGAAGAACAAGTTCTAGGCAAGTTGCGAAGAGTTGTCCAACAGGAGCTGCTCAGGCTTCCAAAGGCCAAAACATACACCCCAAAACGGCGATTTATTTCCTCTGGTCGGTTAGATCCCTAGATAGCCATTATCAGCTTTATGGTTACGAGCCAAAATTCCTAGGTGTGTCCCTTCGGAAGACCTTATATACATGTGAACCTGAGATTCAAAGATTTGAGCCGCGACGCCCCGAGTATGTGCCTTTACTATGGCATGCTTTTCATTCAATTCCTCCCGCCAAGCCCAATTGTTAGGGCACGTTGTCAAGCTAGGGCATTCAGCAACATATGTGCCAGAACATCTTTGCGACGGGGACTCCTTATACGCCCCAATCAGCAAGTATCTTCAGCCCTTGTTTGAGAAGCTCCCTCATGAAGCCAGCAGCCTCCTCTGCCAGGATCGGCGACATGGCTTCGGCTGTTTCAGGTGGTGCGTTGCCCAGATTCGCACAAGGTTTAGGGTTTGTGCCGCTAGGGCGGCCGTACCCTGTGTCGTGAGCTTGACCAGAAGTATGTCAGTCAAACATGAGAGTCTATAGGTGGATTAAATACATTCATGGTTGCATGCGTTGCCCGTAAGCTAGCAACAGGATTCGATCGGCATAGGGAGACCTTAACCACGAAACCCCCAACTCTAAATCTCAAACCGTACGCCTTGTCCGGTTCTGGAGCGGAACTAAGGTTGGCCCAATACATCGCCTCCTGAGTAGTATTTTATTTGGGGATACTATTATACCCATTAGAGAGTAAGATTATATCCTTTTTTTGGGGTATAGTATCTTATATACGGAACATTATCTTACTTGGTTCAACCACCAAAACAACACTACTCTCCTGGACCTACCTGAAAGGTTTCCAAGCATTTCTAAGTTCCAGTGAGGGAGGTGCAGCTCCAAGCCATCGCAGTTGAACTTTTGGTCGGGTGATGTTAGAGTGGATCACGCAAAATCCGGGAATGCAACCCCCCTAAACCTTGACGCTGAGCTCTAAACCCTGCAATTTGTAAAGCCCCAACCCTAAACCCTAAGCCCTAAACCCTAAACAGTCCCTAAATGCCGAGCTCTGGACCACAAGCTCTGAACTTTAAGTTTCCTGCACGGAGGCCAGATGGCAGACAGTACTGCGGCGAGCCCGACCCCTGGATAAAGGACGTGATGAAAGTAAACATCTACTAGAGTTCAGGATTAGGGTTATCATCCTGCCATTGGGATCATAAGTGTAAGGTTTTATAAGGCGTGAAAGGGCTTGTGGGGTTTAGATGAGCAAAATACGAAGAGGACACTGAGGTGTTTTGTTGGCTCTTTTAACGGAAAAAATGAAGTAGAGGGTTCAGGCGAATGGACAGAAGCATGCTGAAAGTGCTATTGATTAGGTGGGCTCCCCCAGTAATGGTGGCTATAAGGGATAATAAGGACTGTATTAGGGTCCTCTTATACTCCGATTATACCACTATTACAGGGTGGGGGGTCCTCCTAAGGTATTGATCAGTTGAAGCCTGTGTGTGCATGCAAACTGCGCAGGTCTGAGTTCCTGAGGAAGCTAGTTAGGGTTAAGGGTTTAGGGGGTATATTGGGATAATGGAAAAGAAAATGGAAACTACTGTAATGGGGGTCTATGTAAGGGATGTATTGGGGTTATATTGGGATCATGGATAAGAAAATGGAAGCTACTACACTCCTGATTGCGAAAAGCACGCCCAGAACCAATAGAAGAACACTTTCAGTAGTAGCAATTAGGTGGACCCCCCACCCAGTAATCGTGACTATAAGGGATAATAGGGGTTACATTAGGGTCCTCTTATATTCCTATTATACCACTATTACAGGGTGGGGGGTCCTCCTAACGCATAGGCATAGGGCTTGGGGTAGTAATAAA
Organism: Symbiodinium pilosum; assembly: GCA_905231905.1. Taxonomy (NCBI): domain Eukaryota; class Dinophyceae; order Suessiales; family Symbiodiniaceae; genus Symbiodinium; species Symbiodinium pilosum. The sequence goes on along the minus strand of CAJNIZ010044572.1, from coordinate 23,920 downwards.
AGTACCAATAATAATAGAAATAGTAATAATAGTAATGATAGTAATAGTAATAGAAATAGTAATTATAATTGGGGTCATAGCAAGCTCGAAGGACCAGAAGTGATGGAACAAACACAGCTGGCCCCTGTTCAAAGCTTGGATCCAACTCCCCAAACTGCGAATATCCCTTCCATTTAGGGGATTATATAGGGTTTAGGGTTTAGGGTTTAGGGATATACCCCCGTTACAGTAGGTAGTTTCCATTTTCTTTTCCATTATCCCAATGTAACCCCTAAACCCTAAACCCTTAGGCAATTTTTTGCGTTTCTAGAGGTGGGCTGCGGGCCGACAGCATGGCAAGGGTCGTTCCCTGGCTGCTGTACTTTTCTGGATGGACTTCCCAGACCCCCTAAAGGATCCAAAAAATGGAACCCCCTCATTATCCCCTAGTTTCCCCAATGTAGTAATGGGTTCATATTGGGGGGGTTCCATTTTTTGGATCCTTTAGGGGGTCTGGGTTAGGGCTCTATATTCTGGCTTCGTAAGGATCACAACATATGCTAAAGGCTTTGCGTGTCCCTTACAAGGAAGGCCTTGGCTCACGGGAGTACTTGACAAATTTAGTTTAGTCTACAGTTATCACGTGCTTCTTTTTTGGGACATGAACCATATAAATCAAGCGGGGACCACCCAACAGCGAAGGCTAACGGAAACGGTAGAAACCAAAAGAGTGACATGGCACCACCCCCATTTTGTGTGAATCAGCTTACCTGAATGATTTCGTCGGTTGCTCATATGGGGCTTTCTCAGATTTCCGGATCTGTTTGTTCAGGCAGCAAAGGTGTTATACAACGGAGTATACGAATGGATGTAGTTCAGAGAAACTCCCACATCTCATTGGCATGAGTTGTAAAACTACAAATGACAAATAAGGATCCAAAGGAAAGCCACACAATGTCATAAACAGTTTTGAAAGTCAGGTGTGCTCCTTTCCAGTGGCCGAGTTCGTGAAGGTCCATGGATCACCACCCTAAAGCCCAAATGGTAGTTTCCATTTTGTTTTCCATTGCACCAGCTTTGCAGCTCTGTGCACGCTAGGGGTTCAGGGTTATACTAGGGTAATGCTAGGGTAATATTAGGGTTATATTAGGGTTATATTAGGGTTATATTAAGGGTTATATATTGGGGTTATATAGGGAGTTATATTTTGGCTTATATATTGGGGTTATATAGGGAGAATGGAAAAGAAAATGGAAACTACTATTAATGAAAGGGTGATGATGCGGCTGCAGTTGGCTTGTTTGAAAGCTCGAAGGGCGTCTAAACGTGTCATGTCGTCTGCAGCTATGCTAGATTGCAAGAAGATCTACCTTTATTTGAGTGCTGAAGTTGCTCAGCAGATCTCCGAGGCTCTTGAATTTCAAAAAAACAAGCACTCGCAGCATAAAGTGCAGCAGACTCAAAATTTGCCCTGCCCGTACAGGTCATTGGTGCAATGGCCAGCGTACACGATGGCTTTCTGAGGCAGGATGATGCTTCAAGAAGCTTGTTCCAGACGTTGCTTACTGGTGATTTCCATCTTGGCGCTCTGTTGTTTCCAGATCTCATTCCAGTGCCGCGCAGACCCTTCATCGTACACAGCCTTGGCGTTGCTTTCACGGCTTCCAGTTGCGCCGTGTCTGCGCAGGCAAGAGAGTTGCAGCCTGGCGATGACTTCTTGGAGTTGCCTTCCCAGATGGACCGAACTCTCTGAGGCTTTTTTTTTTTTTTTTGCTTTGCGGAGGTCGTAGATAGGTTTCTCAAAATGTTCCGGATACCGTGCCCCGTGGTGACCTATCATCCTTTTAGAACTCCCATGTATCTGTAGCCTGGGGGAAGTCCCCACGTGCCAGTACCAGCTGCTGCGGAGGCATGCGCTTCACAGCCGCGATCAACGGAGTGACGCAGACTCTGGCGGACAAAGATCCGCTAGCTGTGGTTGGTGCACAACAGGTGCGACACCGGAGACTTGGAGGCTGCAGAAATGGCCTTGCAGGACTTTTGGCCATAGCATGTGCGCTGTGGAAGAGGTCGTCTTGAGGGCACAAGAAGCTCCTCAAACAAGTATCACAGAAGGTCATTCAATGAACGTTCATCGGACTTCCTTTCAAAGTGTTTTGTTCTCAGACTCTCATATGAGAACTTATCGAAACCTATATCCCCTTTTTAGCATTTTTGTAGGCCAACTTCCATGAAAAAGCTTCTACAATTCCTGCAGGTCTTGCAACCCTACGTAACGCCTTTATCATCTCAACCCTTTCATAAAGCAACAGATGCCAGCCAGTATGTGGGCGCGATGCAGGAGCTGGTAGGACTGGAATTTTTGGGGTTGGCATAGGGCCTATTACGGGGATTGAAGGATCTTGTCAGAGATGCAGTCCTCCATTTTTCTCAGCAAAGTGTATAGTTTGCGTGCAGAGCGCTAGGGTCAGTACCCGTCCTCGCGTACCCTTGCCCACCCAGCATTATTGCCAGTGCCGGTTCCGGAGGCCGCGAAATGCCAGTTTCGTCAAGGTTGCAGCGCTGCTATTGCCCTTTGCAGCCGAAGTTACGGCTCGCGAACAATTGCACGGTGTGACAGACGTTGCGCAACATCCCAACCTGAAGCGCAAACGGAGGTAGCGTGCGTTTGTTACCAACGCCGGGTCTTCCAATGATTCTTTGTTGCAATGAGGGTCAGACGATTGTACCACAAAGGTTCTAGAGCAGCCGCGAGCAATGGCCATAGCCACAGCAAACGCACGGTATGAGCACGGCCCATGCAAATACAAGTGATAACCAGACAGTTTACAAGAATGGTCCTCACCACGATGGAACAGCAATAGTAGTTTCCATTTTATTTTCCATTATCCCATTATAACCCCAATATAATCCTATATAATACAGTAGTTTCCATTTGATAATAAGAAGTGCCTCATCATCATGGCCTCTGGATTGGAGATGACCATCAGGCTCGACAGTACGTCGTTGATGCACCACAGCAAACATATGATCGTTATGAAAGTTTTGGGCAGTGCAAGGTGTTGTGGCGCTTGTGCAGGTCGTCTTCCTTGTCTTTCAGGACCGCTTGTACTTTATCACTTGTCTTTGAAGAACTGAGAATGTGGATGTTCATGATCTTGCCTCAGTTGCGCGAATTCTTGCTAGTGGCAGTATGCTATTGTTGATGGAAGAAACCCCTTTCCATGCTGGATGTTCACAGCCTCGTACAGCAGGTTCACAGAGTGGCTCATGCAGATAAACTGTTATCCACATCCATCTTGACTTTGGCCATGTGGCTCAAGAGGGCAGGCTCTGCCCCTGCCATCAGTTGCCCTCGCCATCTTCGAGAACTTGGCCGCGAGCTTGGAGGGCATCATTTTCAAAGCTAACCACAAGCATGAACCGCAAGTAGACCTCAGTCTCGTGATCAGTGTCTGCATTCAAGTGATGCCCCATGTTGTGTAGTTTGTTGCGCATCTTCACCGACATCATCATCACATTCGCCATAGTGGTTGTAGTATTTGTTGTCACGCCGGCTGCCACGGCCGCAATACCCTTATGGTAGGAATTCCTAGTTCAGACATTCTTTAGATAACTTCAATACTGACTTTCGCGTATACTCTGGTCTCTCCCTTGTCTGACTTTTGCGCTTCCACCCCCCCCCCGCATAAGCTGGCTGTCTGCAATGTTTCAGGGAACAAGCTGAAACCTAAATTTGTCAATGTTGAGGCTGACCGAGATGATTGATTTTACTGGTGACAGCTTAGTATCAAACAGGCCCGCAGAGTCGGGACACAAATCCTGTAAGAGTTTAGGGTGCAGGATTCTGGCTAGGCCCCTGGGATATTTAATATTTTCCTTAATGGCTTTAATAAGGGACCTTATATACTAAGATTTTTCAAAGGGTTTTAGGGGCCAACCCAGGATTTCTGTTTGAAGGCTCAGGCTTTATGCGTCAGAGCTTGAGGTGGAGGGTATGACCCGAACCCCCATACCCAAGCCTAAACCCTAAACCCAATATACCATAGTAGTTTCCATTTTCTTTTCCATTATGCCTATATAACCCCAATATACCATAGTAGTTTCCATTTTCTTTTCCATTATCCCAAAATACCCCAATATAACCCTAATATAACCCCAATATCCTATAGTAGTTTCCAAGCCCCTAAACACTACACCCTAAACCCTATGGGCTAGCTCACTGCATGTATTTCTACAGGACCTTCGGGCTGTGGAGAAAAGGTCCCGTAAACAAAGGCCCTAAACCCTGGGAACGGGAACAGGGTCTCTCTGGCGAGTGCTGCAAAGATGTCCCCGGCTGAGTCTGGGAGCTGGGTAACTGGGAGCTTGCAACTAGGGTTATATTGGGGTTATGTATGGGGGTTATTTAGGGGATAATGGAAAAGAAAATGGAAACTATTATATATGAGCTATAGTCTACATTCTTAAGGGGGTTATTTAGGGGATTCTATAGGAGACTACTATAGGGTTATTAAGGGGGATACTAGGAGTTTAGACTATAGCTCATATGGCTCATGGTGAGCTAGGCCTTCTGGCATTCTTAGATCTTTTTAGCATTGGGAAATCAGCAGGCGTATTCTGATGCGCACAGATGTGGAAAGTGTAATGAAGTTAGAATGCCATTTCGTGTTTCTTGTTTTTCCTTGCGCGGGTCCCTTCATTAAGAATCCGCATACCTCAGATATGCCTTCCGAGTGCATTACCCTCACTTCTATTCAGGATCGGAGCGCATGACCATGGACCATAGACTGTTTGCTTCCCTTGTTTGGACTCTCACTTGGTGAGCTTTCATGATTTTCACTCAAATTGGACTGTTTTCAGTTGTGCGTTCTTGGTTGGTTTTCCCAAAATCAGGACTCCTTAAACCCAGGCCCGAAGACCATTATTTTGGTCTGTCTTGGAACTGTTCAGATTAGGTCCCATATCATGACCTTTACATCCCACAATGTTCGGGACACGCAGCTAGTTCGAGGTCTAGGATTTGGTGCTTAGGTTTTCGAGTTTAGGGCCCACGTCTGGCCATTTCTGGAATGGTGCCCTCCTCGTATGCCCTCCCGTCACAGGATGTCAATCTGAAACTCTACACACTTCACGAATTCAGGATATCCTAAACCCTTCAGGATAGCGCGCGTGCTGTCGCGCACTGCGCCGGCGGCCCGGCCCACGGCCCGACCCTCACATTTAGATTGAATTGCTGTACATGCCCTGGTTAGCAAGGGAATGCTAAGTGTAAACACTCTGATCCTGATTTTTTTCCTGGTAGCAGTTCGCAATTATTGACTGCTTTCCTGTTCCTCTGCCAGGAATTTAGCCCATGTCTGGTCCTCAAGATTTTGTGGATATGATGGCCGTCGTGTCTAAGAGTATACAGGCAGACACTAACACAATTTTGCTTCTTCGTCTTAGAGACTAAATGCGACACTCCAGTCACGTGGGAGTACTGGTGTGTCATTCCTACCGCTGGATGAGTTCTTAAACCAAGGAGCTATAGAATGCCAGGAATGCATACATACGGGAGCTATAGTCAAAGCTGTTGTGTGGTTCCTTGTACTGTACGTTTTGTGAGTGCTCGCATGGTGACCTTGTTGCCATAAGTGACCTCATTCCAGAATTTACTTACGAAAGCTCCCCAAGCCCCAATTACCGGATCTCTAAACCCTGCACTCTGTGCTCCTAAAGCTTAAGCCATGCGTCCTTCATCCTTCTCGCAGTCGGAAAAAGGTACCAGAGAAAAACAGAACACTAATTCCCAAACCCCACAACCCTAAATGCTGAACTCGAAGCCCTTATCCTAAACCCTTGAAGGTGATGGTGAGCCGCTTGCAGGCGCGCTGCTGCGGCCTCAGGTGAAAATCATGACACAAGTTTAGGGTTCAGGGTTCAAGGTTTATGGTGTTGACAAGTTTTTTTTGGTAACGCCCACCCCATTTTGTTTATGATCTGATAGAAGTCATATGCGGCTTGACGCCACCAAAATCTCGTTCCTGTTTAGGGCTTAGGGTGAAGAGTCTTGGGAGCCCATCTCTTCTTATACCAGACGTGCAGCTTGAAATATGCGGAAATCATGTGCAGGAGTTACGATAACTCTCTGGGATGGTTTATGTTGTAGAGTTCTTTGAAACCTGAGTGACAATCAGGAGGATTCTAGTCATATTCCTCTCAGGTGAGCTCTCTGGCTCAAACTGGGCTTCTGGTGTAGAGTCGTCTTAAGCCGAACCTAGATAGGGCTCTACGTTTGCTTGACACAGGGTCATGCAAAGCTTCTCCTTGACCTTTAAACTCTATGCCCTATGCCATTCCTTAGCAGCTTACCTTTTTTTCCATTCCTTCCAGTACTCAGGCTTTGCTCATCCGATCAACTTTCACCTCATGCGAGACAGCGAAGAGATGGCTCCTGCGTCCGAGAAGACTTGGTGCGCTGCTGTGATGGGGGCGGTTCAAACTTCTTAGAACCCCGAGAGGTAAGCTACTTGAGAAGACAGCAACCCATCAAACTACGTGCCAGTAAGGGATGCCGGAAAACCAGAGCGGGACCCACCATCTGGAAAACTGGCGAGGTGCCAAGAATTCTCAAAGCCTCCCAGTCGACGAACAGGTATAAGAACGAGTTCCTCCTGAAGACGCCGAAAGATCATGCAGAGGATGGCGCTGTGCTCGAAGTGCATCTTTCCTAGCAGGGTTCACGAAGTTCAGGGAGGCAATCCCAGCTTTCAGTCTGCTGATGTTTACGATTTTAATTTCAGCTCCCAACAGCTTCGCCTTGGTCGGGGGCCGTGCAGCAGTTTCTGCTCTTGTCTTGTATTCGAGTTGAGGGTTGTCAGCGCATGTGCGATGCCACGCCACGAGCTGCTGACGAGGACATGGCCAAAGCTGCGAAACCGCCTGTGGTGCATGACACTGCCGATTTGGTCCCTACGTCAGGCTATGCCAAGGGGCGAAGCGTGGGAGGTTTTAAGTTGCGAGTTTATAAGATTTCAGTTGTTCGGTTGAACTGGTGCATCAGAAGATCAGAAGCCAGCACTGCAACCCTGAGCACGTGCCGGACTCAATTGTGCTTCTGCTTGAAAGGCGACCCGCACCAGTACTATGGCATGGGAAATTACCAGTGCCCTGGATTTCTTGTTTCCGAGTCGCGTTGCTTCTGCAAACCCGTTCTGACTGCAGATCGCACTCCCCAAGCTCTGATTTCCAACACATGTGGACTCGCCATCTCTCAGTCTTCGCTGTCGTCACGTGTGGTTTTCTTGGGTTTCGCCCCGCAGGTACATGCATTATGACACGGTTCGGGAGCCAACTTTCCCTCGCAAGCTTGGCACCTGGTTTTCGCTGACTCTTTGATTGGGGAAGCTTTCGTCCCAAGATGGGTAAAGGAGTGTATGCTACCGCAGATGTTTTTTGGCAGCTCTGCAAAAAGGGAAGCCACTCCACTGAATACTGACCGCAATTTTGGATTTGGATGAGGCGTTGGGTGGGAGAATATCCTGCATGTCGAGATTGGAAAGGTGCTATCAGATAGCGCCACAAAGTTCTTAGATTCAACAGGCTGTTGGAGGGGGTTTTCGGCTTGTTCGTTGCTCGTCCACACTTCAGGCCAGATGTTGCCAAGGGTGAGCTGGCATCTGGCGCCACTGCCGATGCCCTGGTGGAAATTATGAGTCCCTTGTGCAACTTTGCAATAATTAAGATACCATGCATCAGGAATAGCGCCATACATCAGGAATAATGAGTCATGCCAGTCAAACGGAGAGGGCAAGTCATGCGTTTAGCAGGTCACGCGCACCGACGTCTGGCACGACCCGAAGGCTTGCAAGAAGCCAGTTGCATCGCAGCCTCTGCCATCACATGTTTTGTTTAGAATAGGGCGTACAGGGTTAGGGTGTAGGGATTAGAGCTGCAACCATCAAACGCACTTGAGAACTGCTTGGCATAGGAGCCTGCCATCGTCTCTGTCGCCAAGTTTTCGCCTGAGAATTTCCGACCTGTCCGGTCCTTGGCTTTGGATGTTGGTGAGCTGAAGGATTTCACCGGGGTCATCTCCTGTGATCCAAAATCCTGGTTGAAACCTGTTACAAGCTTGCGGCCCCTGAACTTTTTGTTTCAGGTGGGCTTTGCCGAGAACGCCCCCATGCCCACCAGCACCGTTCCAGAGGGAGCATTGGACTTCCGGGCTTGGGCCTTGGAGTAGGTGTACGGATCTTAGGCTTGCGGGCATTTGGCTGAGCTTGAGAATTGGGAGTTGAGGGGGTGGGGCTTGGGCTTTGGCTTGAGTGTTTGAGGTGTAGGGCTCGGGGCCTTTTTCTTGTTTGACGACCTGCTGCTGCTAAGACGAGCAAGTACGCGTGCCTGCACTTCGAGACTTCTCCGAGGCCAACCGCCTTCCCATTGGCCACGCCGACCGCCGGCCGTTCATCTACTTCATGACGGCGTGGGATTCTGAGTTCGGCCAGTGCAAGATCTTGTGCTCCATGGTTAGCACTGGAAACTGAACCTCAGAAAGTAGTTTCCATTTTATTTTCCTTTATCCCAATATAGCCCCAACATATACCCTATATAATCCCTATATATTCTAAGGGGGGGTAAGGGTTCCAAAGTACCTGGGACCCCACCCGTTGCCAGACGGACTCCCCAAGCCCAGGCCTTGCAACCCGGTTCCTGAACCCGAAGCCTTAACAGTTCTAGGCTATGTGAACCATTGTCTAAACTCCTAGTATCCCCCTTCATAGCCCTTATAATGCTCCCTTATATGATTTGTCCCCCAAAGCAACGTCTGAGCCTTCACCCCTACTACTGACTCTCCCATAGCAAGCAGGGATACCCAAAGCTTCAGGGACAGAGCAAATTTTGAGCGGCAACTAGATTGACGCTTTATAGATCCTAAACCATCTCCCCTAAAACTCTGAAATGACGGCCTTGAAAGGGCCAGTGCAGTGATCGCTGCTTCCCTGATCCGTGCGGTGGCCGGAAAGCTCATCTTGACGCTTTGGCCTGCGAAGGCCGCCGGGTTGGGGTTCAGGGTCCAGGGCTTGGGTTTAAGGCGGGGGCAGCGCAAAGGCTACTTCCCTTGGACTTTAGTATCGAAGAGTAACAATTAGCACAGGGTCATTGAAAGTATAGCAGCAGTATCCTAAAGGCAGTGTGCCATGGGTGTTGAATTGCGTAACAAGCACAAGCCAACACGTTATGTGCAATGTGGAAGCGCTTTGTTTGGACATGCTGCCCAAAACTGGGCCAAAAAGTCTACAAGCCCCAGCAAGTGCTACGAGGCCCACACCAAAGGTTGACAAATCTTCCAGCGTTTGCAGTAGGCAGCTTCCAACCTAGCTATAAGTCCTGCAGACGCAGGACGTGTTCGCAGCAGGCATCGTGGAGGCGCACCAGTTGACATCTTTGGCTTGAGTCGTCTCCAAGCATATCAATGCAACGACATTTCGCTTAAGCCTAGACTCATGGGCGCAGTCCCAGCCAGGTGGATCTGCGGCCAGTTCAGGTGGGACAAAACTTCACCGCTTCTCCCTCAGTGATGTCTTCCATCAATCGCGAGCAAGATGCCAGACAGGCCACGTCATGTTGAGATTTATAGAAGTGCAGGCAACATTCGGAGGTCAAATGGTTGCATAGGGACTCAAAAGAGATTAATTCTGGGGGTCCTCATTGAAGAACTTTCCCTCGACGCTGGGTTCCCACATTCTGAGGTCAAGTGGCGTGAGAAGCCTGTCTTCATCCGCAAGCGCACCGAAGACCAGATCGCCTCCGCCAAGAAGGCCGGGTTTGGGGTTTTAGCGGTTATGCTTTAAGACTTTAAGCTTTAGGCTTTTATTTGTAGGTAGATTCCTGTATATGCCTCCAAGAGCCAGTCTGGTGATTGAGGCCTCTGAGCAATTGACAAGCCACCTGCAGTCGCAGGGATGACGTCAAGTTGGATGCCAACCACTTTTCTCATTTGGTTTATCTATCAGTTGATAGGGACAGTAGGCGTTGCAGTGTGCGAAGAAACCTAGAGGTTGTTGACACGACTGCATTTCCTTGAGCCTCTGGATGTTGACCACAAACCCTGAGACTCTCAACTCTGGATGCTGCTGTGAGCCCCACAAGAGCGTCTTGCAAAGATGGCTGTGTGTGTCAGAGTGTGTGTGTGTGTGTGTGTGTGTGTGCGTGTGCTTTTGGCTGTATTACTGCAAGGGTAGCACTCATCAGGGAAAAGAGCAACCTACCATGACGTTCTTTGTCCAGAGGATGACGTCATCGCACCTTCTATGCGCGAGCCGGCCACGGATGCGGAGCGCTGCAAGAGGCAGGGTTTGAGGGTTTCCGGTTGAGGGTTTGGGGTTAAGAATTCAGGGTTCAGTCAGGGTTAAGGGTTTAGGGTCAGATATGGGATGCCGTTTAGGCAGCTCAGGCTTAGGCTCAAAATAGATTTAAAAATCCTTTTTTGCAAGGTTACAGGTGCAGTGTGCAGAGGTTTGTGGAGAAGTCCCTCTTTTAGGATAGCTGTCTGGGATCCTCTTTGCTCTTCGTAATTTAGATTCTTGCACGGTATCTTCATTACGGGAACAAACAACATGGGTCCAGTCAGACATGACTATGCATCTTCGTTTTGAAATGCACATTGAAGTAGACAGAGTATGCACGGCATCGAACTTATCATGGGCGGGGAATGAAAGCGCTCGAAGCAACAAAATCCGAAAACTTAAGAAAGTCTACTACTGACCGTGAGAAGTGTTGGCGCCTGCTGCGCAGTAGGGAGTGCATGATTGGCAAGGCAAAGAAGTTATAAAACATCATAGTGCCCTATGCTTCTTAATGCTTGCTATGATGGCTTGTGCTGTTGTTTTGTAATATGCTGTCCCAGCATCAAAGGAGAGGTGCCTCAGCATGCTTGTAAAGGGGTTTGATTGTGCCCTCGACCATTGTCTGAGCTCATGCCCATGCACCTGCACATGGCTTACGCAGGATCGGCTATGCTTCTACTCTGGCACGCGGTGCAGCACATGTTAAGCTGGTTGACAAACCTTCATGCCTCGCAATCTGCCCTCGGATCTTAAACTTTCAACCCGGAATATCAGAAGCTAGGGCCTATGCATACTGTGGAAGGCCTGAGTGGCTGATTTGCATCGGTGCCGCAAGCCCAGTTCCGGTCTGCCGTCACAGCTCTCAGATGCGAGGGTGTCTCCACGTCAGGGTGGCTTCTGGGGTCCGGGAGAAGTCGCAATGTGTCGAGAGTTGAACAGAGCCGGTGGTTTTGCTCCAAGGCCTGGTGTGCAGATTTCAAAAGTTCTGATCTATATCAGGCGCGACGCAAGCGAACAAGCTCCACCATATTGTAACAACAGGTGCCGCATCCGAAGAAAGCTCAAGCCAGACTTACTGGCGCCGAAGCGGGAGTGGTGGAGTGGATTCCTGTAGTGATGCCTACATACACCCCTCGAATACATGAAGGTTCATGGGACTTGGTAACTACTTATAACTGGGGTTTTCACGCTACGTATGGTTGAGGTAACCCCTAGAAGGTCATTTAGGGGGATTATAAGCATGGTTATGAGCCCAGTTTTATGTAGTTACTAAGTTCCACCACGAACCTTCAAGTAGCACCTGTATTCCCTTCCCACTCCCCTTGATTTTCCACCAAGCAGAGCACCCAACATAAAACCCCCAAGCTCCGAAACCTCAAGCCCAACATCCCTGAACCCAAAACCGGCATATACACTAAACCCTAAACCGAAAACCCTGAACCCAGAAATGTCCACTCTGCGAGCTTGCATCCCTTGGCAGCCTTAGCACTGCCAAAGCAGGTTACAGAAACGCTGCGACACAAGATCTCCCTGGGTATGTGCACATCTGGGTTTTTGGGTGAAAGGCTTAGGGTGTCAGATGTTTGTTGTACAACTTACCTAACCCTAAGCAACATGGGAAGTATGGTATAGACACCCAAGGGAAAGAACAAACCGGTGTTTTGCACCCATGAACTCCAAGATCCACTATCGTGAGTAGGCCGTGCATAACCAAGCCCACGAAATTCCTATGTTCTCATCATAAGAGCCATAGTCTAAACTCCGTAAAAGGGTGGTTATATAGAAGCTCCGGTAAGGGCTAAACCCTAAACCCTAATTAAGGCATCCCGAGAGACCCTGTTACCCAAGATGCAGTTCCGAAACGACTTCAACCTATAGTCCCCCTTAAGTAGATGGAATATGACTTTGGGTATGTTATAATAAGATCCCCATATACCCCAGATTCTATCTACTTAAGGGGGACTGTAGATAGTTAGGAAGATGAAAACAAAACTGTGCATGTAACAAACAGTTTGTTTTGGTCCCCTTAAAATGCCCCTGAGCCCAATTCTGGCGTTTTAGGTCCTAACATATACCCGGAAATCAGGTCTGCACGCACCTGGGTTGCATCCCCCAGCCTGATGCTGGGAACTATGGCCCCTTGGAAGCGTTGGGGTTTCTAAGGTTTAAGCTTCAAAGAGCAATGGGCTTTTGGTTGAGGGGTTTGTAGTTCTCGCAAAAGTCAGGATTTTGGGTTGCCCGTCGTCTTATCTTTGTTTGGATCTTCACGGGGAATTAGTCCGGTCATCTACCCTTTTCTCCAGTTTTACTGTGTAGCAATACCGCTTCATCTACAAAGCACACTTGGTAGTTTCCCAAAATAGGGGGGACCCCAATATAGACCCTGATATATTATAATCCTTATTATGGGGACCCCCAAAAGGGTACCCCTAATTTTGGGAAGCCCCCACTTCTAGCATTTCTCATCTCCTGGATTTTGCACCGGAAGTGTCAGAAGCATCTGCCGTTTAGGGTTTAGGGTTAGGGCGCCTTTCGCCTGCCCCCGCCACAACTCCTGTCGTGCTGCGGAGTTTGCTGGATCCCGATTGGTGATGGCGTTGATTTCTGCTTACCCTGCTTGCCTCTGTCCCTTTTGCACGAGATTTCCCAAGTTTCATGCATTGCGCAAGCATGCCTTTATACCTCAGAGGGACATTCCTAATCCTGAAGCAGTGCAAGAGCACAAAGCAAGCTGGTCTGCTGTGTTATCATTTGCTGAGTGCATGACTGCTGAGGTGGCTACTTCTGCCCCTGCCATGGATCTCACTATGACTATGCTGGTCGCATTCGTCAGGCTTTCTCTTTTGAGCTGCCGAAAGGCTGTAAGCATGTCGATGCCACCTGTGTGTAGGACTTAAGTTTTAGGCATGTCTTGAACTGTCCAACACACAGCAGAAAACTCGTTCCTGCTAAAGGCACAAATACTTTGGAGAACCTTCCAATTAGAATGTCAGGACTTGTTTGTGCAAGCCGGATGAAGGGCAAGTAAGGACGGAACCTAAACCCCAAAGCGTAAAGAGTCAAATCTTTTGCCTGAGTCAGGCTCCATTCTAGGAATATCGTAGGATGCTTGCAGGGTACCTTTCAGGGTTGAAGGTTCGGATTCCTGCAGTTTCTGGTTTGGGGTCTAGGGGTTTGTAAAAATTGCCGGTACCTGCTTTAGATAAACTGGCAGCACCAGCACTGTCCGAGTGCGCCCAAACTCTCATTGAAACTTGAAGGTCTTCTGTCTGTGTCCTTGTATGCAAGACGCAAGTTGTATTCCCTCGACCTCAAGATTTGAGCCTAGAGTCTAAGCTCCTGTGCTTGATCCTGGGATCATTGAATCCCAAGTTCGCACTACCGCCTTGAGATTCCTGAACCTATTTGAACCCTAAAGCCTCCAAACCCTACACCCTAAAATCCTTCACAAGAGCCTTTCTAACCTGTAAGCGGGAGGAAAAGAGGCGCCTTAAAAAAAGAAAAAACCTTCACAGCTAAATACATGTACAACGCAAAACTTCAAACGAAACTTGCGTACTCTAAACCCCGCACGCTATCCGCACTTTGGTGGCAGGGCCCCGCGCCCAAGAATCTCGAAGTTCCTCCGCCGGGGGCCAAAGGGTGATCCTGACAAAGGGAAGGGGGACTAATCTTACCCTCCTTCAAACTAACATGGAACTCTGTATCGGCTTGGGGGGAAGGCTCGTTTGAGGTTAAGTCTTAGTCCGCGTAATTTGTGGGAGTGTACGTGGTCAAGCACTTTTGCTCCTGTTCTTGTGGTCTCCAGTATATTCAGGTATAGCGAGCCCCTATACATGCGAGATGTTTTCGGGGCACGCATGTTTGAATATTATCGCGAGACACGACTGTTGCTGCACAAAATCCTGCATGACCCCACTGTCCTCATCCATTGGGGTTATCGGATTTTGTACCAGTGCGTTCTAGGACCTAGTCTAGGAATCACTTGATGCAGTGCAAGGCATACCTTCCTGGATGAGAACACCGTGAAGCTGGGTTGAGCTGGCTGATGCCAACCAAGACCCCGCCAAGAGTCCGTGCTCAGCCCCTGCTGAGCAATTCTTACATAAATCCTGTGCACTATGACTGGTTTTTCAAGTGGGAAGGGGTTTGGCTTGATCTATGCTTGGCAGGGAGGCTCCGAGCAAAATGTGCCGCTGTTCGTTTTTGTTTCTTGATTGCTGGTTGAGGTGCTGCAAAAAAGCGTGATTGCAAACATGTGCTTCCATCTGAGTCTTAGTAGCGCGAGACCCTGCAACCTTTCTTTGAGCCTAGATCAATACTCTGGAGTTTTGCTCCCCCAAGCCAGTGTGGAACACCAACAGCAGAAGAAGTTCTGCTCTTTTGAATGCCTCTATGTGGTTCCAAGTCTGCTTCAGGGAGGGTAGATACTGAATATGTGGACGGCTGCAGGGATCTGGGCCCTGACCACTAGAGCCCAACCCCCTGGCTGTGTGGCTCCGTGCAGGAGTGATGGTGAAGAGCTTCCAGGCCGAAATCTCTTGCCTGACTTTCAAAATGCACGTAATGTAGACCCCTGATTAATAAACCCACACCCCTTAATAGGGATTATAATAGGGATCCTAACATTAAGGCCCTTAAAAGGAGGGGGTTTATTAATCATGGGTCTACATTATATTGATCCCTGTAAGCTGTGGGGATGACGTGCTGTGGATGAAGGAAAGCTTGCAGCACATCATATCTACCATAACCTGGAACATTATGGGGGTCTCATGTTTTGTCTTGGGGGAAATTTAGAGTAAGGATCCTTCTTGGGGTAAGTAAATCCGATCAAAGCATCTTAGGCCAGCTGCACGGAGCCACTTGCTCTCCGCATCAATCTTGACGTTGGCTATGTGGCTCAAGAGGGCAGGCCCTGCCCCTGCCACCAGCTGCGCTCGCCTTCTTCGAGAACTTGGCCGCGAGCTTGGAGAGCAGAAGTATGAAAGCCTACCACAAGCATCAGGAGCAGGTAGACTCCCTATACCATTATTGTCGTCAACATCAGTGTCAGTAGTGCAACTGCTGTTCTTTTGATTGTTTTTTTTGTCATTTTGACTATCGTGCTTCTCGGTGCCATGGTAGCAACTTGATAAGCGCAAATAGTTCCGTTGGTTTCAGCGTGCCTTAGCATGCTGACTGTTGTGTATACTCCTGTGTACCCCTCCTCTATGCGCTTGCATAGCACAAGCTGACTTCAGTCTCTGAGGCAATGATGAAATACCCATGATGGCCAGAAGCATCGTAACAGATGTGATGACCTGCCTTTTTACCCCAAGCCTGTCCGTGGCTGCGAGGAGCTGTGGACGGATTTACGGATTTAAGCAGATAATCGCACAAGTGGCACGACATGACAACGCGTATTTTCCAGCCCGAAAAGGTGACATGCCCAAGACTACTGAAAGTCCGAAAAAGCTGCGAAAGCGAAAACAAATTTAAGAAATCCAAAGCTCCTGAACAGGCGACAAGATCCTGACAAGTACCGTAAAATTCCGAAAAAGTCGAGAAGTCCACACAGAATGAGAAAAGTCAAAAAAGCTGAAAATCAAGCCAGGATGCCAGAAGTAAAAAGAATAAAACGCTCATTGTGAACATCCCGGGAAACTTGCAAAGTTTACCAAGATCAAAGAAATCTCAACGAATGAAAGGTCGACTTGTGCAACGACAGGAGTTTGAAACATGCATAAGTTCTGTAGGGCTACTCATGTTTTGCTTAGCAGGGCAATTGAGACATCAAGATCGAATGAGGTTACCATCAGGTTACTGCAAGTAACCATAAGCTGGATTCTGTAGCCCCCCAAGCCTAACGAGCGGTGGAGCTTCCCAAACCTAATCCTTAGCTCTGGAAGGTTGATGGCGAGAGGGCTTTGGGTTTCAGTGTGATGTCAGTATGCCTGAGAAGATCCCAGGCTCCCTGCAACCCTTTTCATTGACAATCCAGGTAAGACTCAGACTGAAACCTGAATCCATGTTCTCATACCTCTGAAAAAAAAAGGTTGCGCTTTAGCCCCATGCCCCAGCCCCTTTGCTTTTCTGGGAACCAGCAGCCACCACAGGGTCTCTCTGGCGAGTGCTGCAAAGATGTCCCTGACTGAGTCTGGGAGCTGGGCAACTGGGAGCTTGCAACTAGGGTTATATTGGGGTTATATATATAGGGGTTATTTAGGGGATAGTGGAAAAGGAAGTGGAAAGTACTATATATGAGCTATAGTGAGTCTGGGGTGTAGGCAGCTGGGAGCTTGCAAGCCTAGTAAGGTTTACACTTACTTTATAGCACCCGACAAGTAATGCAAAGGGTGCAAAGCTGTGGTGTTTAGTAACGTCTTCGGAAGGAACCAAACATGTGGAACTTGGTGTTTGGGGGGGCAAAAAGGTATTTTGTGCAAATGTAAAGTGGGAAAACACCACGTAGGCTGCAGATTTCCCCACATCTCAGATGCATCTCTAGGATCATCGTGTTCTGAAGCTTCTGGCATTTTCATCCAGGATCGGCCGTCTGTGACCCCAAAAGAACTAACATCCTCCTTGGATGCTTTTCGGACACCGAAAACGCACCTGAACCCCGAAGCTGAAACAGAGTGGTACATAAGGACTGAGGACCCCGCATCTGCACAAATGGTGACAATACAGGTAACAAAGGATAATCTTATTCATATCAGGGCTCCAGTATAGATTCCTTTTACACAAAACCCGATATGCACAAGGGGGACCCCTCATTTTGCGAGAAGATCATCGCTTCAACTTCAGAAGGTTCTACCGTGTTGAGGAAGGCGGACTAGTTGAGGGTCTGGGGTTCAGGGGTTAGGGCGTGCAGTTTCGGGCAACAGGTTTCCAGTTCAGCATCTGGGAACTACCCCTCAAAAAACAGGATTTGTATTGCAGGGGCCTGAAGCTCAACGCTCGCTCTTCAATCCAAGGCAAGTTATCCCAAACCCTTCACTGGATCAATGTTAGGGATCCTTCATACTTTTTGGGGTTACCTCACGCAATAACGCTGGGGGTAGCTCTCAGACAAGGACGCGCTTCATACTTTTTGGGGTATTCCTTATAGTTATGTAAACAGGATCCTTTTTTCTTCCTAGGGTAACGTGGGCTAAGTTCAGGATAGCGCGCGTGCTGTCGCGCACTTTGCCGGCGGCCCGGCCCACGGCCCACACCGCAGCTCTGCAGCAACACAGCTACATGGGGGATTGTCAAAAT
>CAJNIZ010044571.1:137883-160925 GCA_905231905.1 Symbiodinium pilosum | reverse complement strand
GTTGTACAAGCCCAGAAGGTAGAAAAGTCTGACAGATCCCGCCGCGTTCCAGGTGCAATTGAGATTTTGTAGACGCCTGATGAATTACCTCATAACCCACTTGTCATTTGTATACATCCGAACTCTGATTGCCTCCCCCTAACAATCACGGCCGCCCCCAAGAGTTTCTGCTACCCCAAAAGCAAAAGGGACTACATTGGGAACAGTTGTTATTGGGTGGTGGGAAGGAAGTTGTATGTCACACCATTCTGGAAAGCGTTAAAGTATCATGATGCGCCTAGCTCGCCATAAAGATGTACAGCGCTACATGTATCCTGAATCCTAAAATCTAATTCTACCCAAAGCCTAGGCCCTAGACCCTATAACCTGTGCCCTGAACCCTAAACCCTTAACCATAAACCCTCCAACCCTCAGCCATAGACCCCTGACCCTAAACCCTCAACCCTGAGCCGCAAACCTTTAGCCCTAAACCCCCAACCCTGAGCCCCAAACCCTAGAGCTGCCGGTACACCGCGTGAAGTTTGGCTAGGGCCGGCTTCGCCCCCCAGTTTCACCCAGCAGCTATCAGACAGACCGGGACTTGTGTACCGTAGTGAGTTGAAGAATGACTAAGGTTTAGGGTTTAGGGGTTAGGGTGTGTCTAGTGTTTAGGATGGTTTAGGGTGGGTCTAGGGCTTTAGGGTGCAGAGTTTGTACCTTTATAGCCGTTGTAGCCCCATAAAAAGAGGTAAGGCTTGAAGCTAACACCTCAAGAGCAGGAAAAATGGGTAGGGTTTGCGGTTTAGGGTTACCACCACTTTCTGTGGAGGCCGCCTGTTGCTGGTTGCCCCAAACCCTAAATAGGGTTGTCACCGAAGGCAACCATGCCGGGTTGGGGTTCAGGATCCCGGATTTTCAGGTTCATGGCTCAACACAAGTGATTTCGGTGGTTTCTCGGACCCTAGAAATGTTTGGGACGTACACAATTTCTGGGGGTTCTTATTCAGGATTGTTAAAGGCAATTTTGTGAAGCTCCCTTTTGATGGTTGTACACAGCATGTCGCAGTTAAGTGCCGCGCCCGTCCCTGATACCAACCACTTCATCCTGAAACGGCATAGCCTTGCAGGCATACAGGAAGACACGAGACCCAGAACTTTGGGAGGCGTGCGCTCCGGTAGTTCCATAAGCCGTAAATGGTGGACAAAATCCCCTAAACCCCAATACCCATGACCAGATGAGCCATAATCCAAACTCCTAGTATCCCCCTGAACATGCCCCATAGTAGTCCCCTGTACAATCCCTTGCGTAGGGTCTTAGGGTTTAGGATTTGGGGTGTTTGGGGTTATATACTTCCCCAAACAATACACCCTGCTCAACACCTTCCGGGTATGTATGGTAATGGAAACAGAAAACGGAAACCGCTGTCTTTTTCGGGGTTTAGGGCTCAGGGCCGATTATCATTCCCACCCAAGAATGAATACCACCCCCCACCCCCTAGTATATTTTGGGAGTTATTAATGGTGAGGAGAAGGTGGTGGGGTTAAAGTTGTTCATCCGTAGTTGGCCTAGAGGTAGTGGTGAACCTTTTTGAACTTCATTCACACTTTCAACGTTTGGGGTTGGGGGTGTTTATGATTAGAGGGACGGGATGAGGGAGCGGGGTTAAAGTATGTCACTTGCAGTTGCAAGCCTATATAGCTTGGTGCTTGGTGGCCTAGAACTAATGGTGAACCTTTAAGTGCTTTTCGTCTTTCCTTCAGTGTTGGATGTAGGGGCCTGCTTGCTCTCAGCAGTGGTCTTATGCACATAGCTACAATATCGGGCACTTTTTTATGGGTGGGTCTCTCATGTTCCTTCTTTGGCCGCAGCTTGTTCTGGTCTGAGGTCTAAGTCTCACCTGGGCGGGAAAATCCTCCTCGCAGAACGTTCGGATGAATGTTTGGAGCCCATCCTTCTCGTACCTGAGTCTATGGCTGCGTGTATCCCTGGCTTATAGGAATTCGAGCGTTACGAGGCGGTAGATTTGAAATATCTGTTCTAGCCAGATTCGGGAACTTGATGCTATATTGGTCCTACACGCGCGCCCTACACCCTAGCAATAATAATAACAGTAGTGAAACCAATAGTAGTACTAAGCGTACTAGCAATCATCACCGTGCCTGTGGCCAGACCTGACTGTGGTAAAAAAACGCGGTTATCTAGGTTTGGGTCGGGTTTAGGGACTAGGGTCAACTAGGTTTGGTCAGGGTTTAATTAGGGTTTAGGGATGGGTTGTGGGTTTTGGGAAGGTTCAAGGGATTCCATGGTTGAGGGGTTAAGTCTAAGGAATCAGTGTTGAGGGATGAAATCAGGGGCTTTGGGATCAACATCCCGGAGCAAGTGTCGCAGCGTGTAAAACGGCACCCTTTCAGATGATCCATGATGAACTGGAATGGCGGCCTTCTGCAAAGGAGATTACGAAATCAAACAGCAGTGTCACACCTAATCAAACTCAAAGCCTGCATCTTCACGCAACCCTAAACCCTAAAACCGCCTAGTTGTTCAAGCCTGTCGGGTGGGACCAAACCTATCCAAATCAGATGGTTTGGCGCTTCGGACGGGCAGAAGCTTGCCCCTAACTTGCCTCGGGCCGACCCTTAAGGAAGCTTCTCTGGGATTCCAGGAGTGTGCGGTTTACATCTCTCATTTAGGTAATATACAATGGGTACTGCCCCCACTCATTAACAGTTGGATAATACTTCGAATATAGGTATGTATAGCCCTTAACATGACCCCTATTATAGACTGTTAATTGGCTGGGACAGGACCCAAAGTATACACACACACCTAACCTGTCTTGGGTCTAAATGTCCTGAAAAGAGCTTTCAATAGTTGATTCTTGTAGTTCCCCTAAACCCCAAACCCCTATAAAAAGCGGAATTTATGCGTTAGGAGGGTTCCAGGGCACATTCAGATGCTTTAGGGTAAGAATCTCTCTCCGATAATATTATGAAGGTTTAGGGTGTACAGTTCTCGGATAATGTGATGGTCATGTGTGATTTGTAGGTCTGATTCTTGAGCTCTGAGTGTTAACCCCTAAGCATTGAAAGCTTCATGACGGCTGAGAAGCAACAGGCTGAGTTAAAATAGGATGTGGAAGATTGCATACTGGTGACAATGGCTGCGATGTGTCTCTCGATGGAGAAGGTGCAGACCTACTTAGAAGGCCTGCTGCACTTTCATAGGATTTAAGGTTTAGGGTTTTGGACTAAGGTTTATAGGGCTTAGGAGTTTAGGGTACGCGTTGTTTACTCAACTGCAAACCACCCTATGTAGCCCATGAAGCTCGAGCGACTCCCTTCTGTCACTGTGACTAGGGCCCTGTGCAAATTTGCAAAGCTCGTGGCAAGCGTCCAAAATTTGACTGTGATTGGACATCGATCGGAGAACGTGTCCCAAATGATTTACGTGCCCAAGTGGATCCTTTGAATGTAGGGTACACGTTAACTAGAGTCGAACCATTCGAAGTGAAAGCTTCTGTAGTATTTCGGGTATTAATGGTTTGACCATTGGACGTCGGCTTTGGGTAGTTCGCATTCAAGTGATGTGCGGGGTCTACACTTTCGAACGCAGTCATCTTTGCGGGCCCTTTTTGCCCATTTTGGTTTCTTTTTTTGCTTGGTTTGAGGATAGGTGTCTCATGCTTGGCCTAGCGGCCGTTAACAGACCCTTGTCATACAAGGAACAAGGACTTCACAACACTACTTCAATCCCAGAAGTGCAGCGACAAGGCTTGTGGAAATATTCGGGGCTGAGGGCTGTAGACCCTTGGCCTCCGACATGCGGTACTCGAGAACACCTTGTAACACCCGCGCATGTTTTCTGTGATGGAACAAGAAGATTTTTGAGACGTGGGTATCTTCAGTTGAAGTTGAGAAAAATCTGGGTTTATATAGGGAACAGTACCAAAACGGCTTTACTCTGAAAATTGGAGGAACCTTTGAAGGGTGGAAGGTCTCTCGTCACATCTCTCGTTACCAGCCCGGGGTTTGAGCCCAGAATCAAGCGCCAACCCCAGGCTCCCCTCAGGGACATATGAACCATAATCTAAACTCCTTAAAGGGGGATTATATAGGGATTATATAGGGGACTACTATGGGGGTTATTAAGGGGGATACTAGGAGTTTAGACTATAGCTCATATAGCCCCCGGTACTGGGTACGTAGGCCCTTTATAGAGGGAAGGCGGGGGGTCCAGGTAGAAGCCCCCCTCCAACCTTTTTCAATGGAGTTCAGAGATAAATGGTGACGGTTGGAGTTATAGCAGTGCCATCATGCCGCCATGAATTTGAGACTTGGGAGCCTTGACTTGCATGCCAGTATGCCGAATCCGAATACCATTTGTAAGCGCATGATGCGTGGGTTTTTCTGGTTTCAGGAAGTTACCTTGAGAACACTTACAGACGGATTTCCCGAAGCCGCAAAAACCAAAACCCTAGTGCACCCCAACTTTCCCTCTCACTCATCCTTCCACCCTCGTGTGCCCGCCCCAAATGAGAAACCCGAGGATTCGAGAAGCCCTAACCCATGGGCCTGAAACACGGTGATCCTACAACCTTCGAAAGAATGAATAAAGATTCCATACGGTTTGGGGCTCAGAGCTTTGAATACTTACTAGCATGCCTTAAAACCATTTCAAAGAGAAACAACTTGGCTGCTGTTCCACCTACGTTGTGGTGTTGCTTCTAATGTTCACTTGCTGTATTCTTGCGTCTGCGCACCTCAAGGGCACTTAGACTTGCGAGTGGATCAAGCCGAGCAGTTGCTGCTCAGGGCGTTGAAAAACTGCGCAGGCCATTTTGGGCCTCTGGGAGGGTCAGGGGGGCTTAGTAAGTAGGTTAATAACTTGGATTACAAGGGTTACTGTATGGGTTACAGGGATATTATCCTCCTTACTAAGTCCCCCTGACTCTCCAAATCGTGACCACGCGTTGGGCCTTCGAAGTTCCCGGCCTCCTATGTAAAGTTGAAACAAGTTGGGTTCCAGACCTGTATCCTGGTATCCTAATCATGCGGGCCTCTACATTACTGTTTAGGTAGGATTCCGCGTAGGTTGCCATGACCCCGCGGGAAGCATAAGCCTCGACTCTATCACGTACAGTAGTGTAAACTCACGTTGGGAATCTGAAATCTTAGGGGAAGCCATCGCCCTTACGGGAGAACTACAGTAGGGTGTGAGGGACTGCTTTCTATTCCGGGTTTAGGGCTCAGGGGATTTTTCAGATCCATCCACATCAGCTCATGGCTAGGGTCATGTTGGTTTCACTTTCAATTCTAACTACCCATGCATAGATCCTGAAGGAGTACCCATCAGGTCATGCTAGAATACTCTCTTGCCAAGGCTTCATCGTACGAGTGACACAATCATGTGGCCCTACATTTGTGGCATGACTCTCCCATGAACCAACTGGAGGTTGCAAGGGCACCCTCCGATGAAGACGGGAGGTCTTTGCCAAATTGGAGTTTTCCCATTGAGGCTTGCTTTGGTACCCCCAAAAGACATTAATCCTTGTAAGGAAGACCCCTGATGTCTAGAAACCCTGGAGTCGTCTTTAGCCTTGCTGATTGGAGTAGGGGTGACGGGGAGCCAGGTCAGAAAGTACCAGCCCTAAAGGTCTTGACCGGCTTGGGCCCTACAGGCCCTACATCCTCTTTTCAAGAACTTGAGCTGGTGAAATGATTCAATGGTTCACCGGCTGAAGACTTAGGATGGAGTGCCCTAAGGGTTCAAGTACCAAATAATCACCCAAATCCCAAGTACCTAGTTATTGGGTACATGGACCCTCTGGGGTGGGGTTGCAGACTATGCTTCCAGCCCTGTTGCATTGCGCGCAAGGTTCAAGTGATAGGGCCAGCAACGAACGTCAGTCATGCACCCAACGCTCCAAATAAGTTTCATCCCAAACTTCTTTCAGGGCTATTGCTCCTCTCATACTCCTCTCATATGCCACCCAAGAAACACGGTCCCACTTCGCAGGACCAAAACAAAACAGCCTAGGCTTGGCAACTCCTGCGCACTGCGGACTGTTGACGCCTTCTGCCCAGACCCTATGCCCTCTAAAGCCTAAACTTAAAACACTACACTAATGCAACCCGGCACCCCTCCACTCACCCTAAACCCACTTACCCATGCCCAACGACCCTTAAGTAGCTAAAAAATCTGGCTATTTGCTTTCTTCATGGGCGCGGGCACCCGCCCCTGCAGCACTTGTTCCGGCAATGCCGTTCATGAACAAGGCTTGTCTGTGACCATGTCTGTGAAATTCTCCAGTTAGCCCCAAACTAGGGTTTAGGTTTTATGGTTTAGGGTACAGAAAAACTAAGTTCAGCTATCAGTTAAGGACTCAGACCGCGCGGCCAGTAGTGTAGGGTTCCAGGCTGAGGGGTTTAGGGTTGATGGGGCTATGTCGGGGTATGTAGGAATAATGGAGGATGAAATGGAAACTGTCCTAATATAGGGCTATTTGAAGGAATGCAGCTTAAACAAGCATCAATATCATTTTCAGGTTTGTCCGCGGCACTCTGCATTAGTTATACAGGACCATAGCATCATTGGTAACCTTGTTCGGCTCCTAGAGTAGTTGCACTATTTTGGGCTTGGGTGGCAGGCGCAGAGCTATCCAAACCATGTCGCTGCCCTCTTGAGCTGCAACCCATGGGACCCCAAAGGAACCAACCAGACACATAATCATCATATACCTCATGTTTAGAGGTGCGTATATAGATCTCTAGACTTATATACAAACAAACCTGTGGTTGTTAGACAAGTTGCTGCATGACTCTCAGCGTTCTATGTTTGATTATATAAGGGGAGGGCTGGATTTCAATCTCACTGAAAGAAACCTTATGCCTGAAGCTGTAGACGTGGCGTTTTGTGCAGGTTGAGGATGGAGCTTGAGTAGGGTACTAGACTCCATCCATCAGTAAGGTTGTTACTTAAGATTTCGGGATCAAGTGGCACCCCCAAACAAAAGATGGGTCGTAGTTAGAGTTTTTGATCCGTAGACCAAGGTTTTAGGGCTCGGACAACCCTACCACCCAAACAAAAGATTCAGGCCGTGGAAGCCTCGGACAAAATCAGCACCCGCGTCTCAAGTAGTAGTTACAGTATTAAGAGTAGTATCAACGATGATTCAACGTATTATGATGATAGAGATTTGAGTTTGAGTCAACTAATTGGAATAACGATACTACTCAATTGTAGTAACATCCTTAAAGTTATAATAGTACTCATTTTGAGCACGTCCGGCAGAGCTTCGCACAGTTGAAGT
This sequence comes from Symbiodinium pilosum, assembly GCA_905231905.1. Classification (NCBI taxonomy): domain Eukaryota; class Dinophyceae; order Suessiales; family Symbiodiniaceae; genus Symbiodinium; species Symbiodinium pilosum. The sequence goes on along the minus strand of CAJNIZ010044571.1, from coordinate 153,636 downwards.
ACCCACATGTGCCAGCAGACGAAGAACTTGATGGGCATCCACATGACCCTCAAGGGAAGAAACCTTCAACTAGATTGGCCTTTGGCGCATGGGGCTTTCCATAAACACGGGGTTTAGGGTTTAGGGTCCTTTTCATGGTACCCCCTTTAAGCTTGTTTTATGAGGCCCCATAGTCGAGCATCGTCTCTTGCGCTTCCACGTGTGTCCCTGTATAAGGCATTGTCAATTTTAGTCTGGGTTTCAAGGGACTAAGTAAAGGGTGAACATAGGGTACTTTTGGTCATGCAGAATAGTCCCCCGCCCAAACAGAGCCCACATCCACCAGGTATGTAAGAAGCAGTGATTGTATGTACGTTCTGTGCTACAACTAGTTATTATAGCCTACGAAGTCAACTTCTATAAGGCTTCATATGCCTCAATCCCGTAAACCCAAAGTCCTACGCCTTACCAAAATTTGTGGGAAGTCCCAAGCAGAACCCCGGAGGATCCTAGTAGACACTAGATCCTAGATCATTCTCTATATGAGCTGCGGACCAAAGTTAGGTTGGATCTAGCGGGAAATGTGTAGACGGTTTGGGGAGGACCTTTAAGGAATATATTATAACTCTAATCCAGGGCTCATACAACCCTACGCCCGAAACTCTATCAGTGCCAGACCCGGCGCGAAACCACGCGGGAGTTGATATTGGAGGCAAGGGTTTAGGGTTTAGGCCTGGGGAAGTTGGGTTTAGGTTGCTGGGCATTGTAGGAGCCTCCTGGGCTTAAAGACCTAAGCTTCAGCGTCGAAAGTCTTATGAGGGGGTTGGGACATTTTGGGATCTAAAATCTCGATTTAAGTTCTGCGGCCTAGTTAGAGTCACCCTTGTGCCTAATCAAAAAGGATCTGTACCTGACATATTGATATCTTTACCTTTGTTTCAAGGTCCAGGTGATTCTAGGTAGGATCTGAGCGTTCATTGGTTTGATTTCTCGGCCTCAGATTTCGGTTTCTCTGTCCACAGTAAGGACTCGTAATCTCATTCCCCCAAAGGTACTCCTGGGTTTAAAAAGCTAATAGGAATTCCTAAACCCTAATGTCGAGCTTGTTTAGGCCTTTTAAGACTCTAAATCTGGTGGTGGCCTATTGGATGCCCGCGCGCCTTGTATCAAAGGATGTCTTGGTCCTGAACGAATCGAATTAGGTTGTCACGAATTCTGAACAGCGGCTTTTTGGGGGGAAGGTTCTGGGGCAGCTTAAGATAACAGTCACGCATAGCAATTCTTTAAGACTACTAGGCATAATTTACTGCAATTTAGCAAGTGCTTTTGGAGACGGTGACAGTGAGGCGCGGTATCCAAGGAGGATGAGTGAGGTGCAGGCAAAGGTTGCTCCCCCCTAAACTACTTGCCTGCATGAAGCGCACTTACATTCGTGGCCCCTACTTGGAAGTCTAGGGGTATAACTATAAGCTACTTTCAAAGGTTCTTAGAGTCCCCTGAAATCCACCTAAGCCCCCTCATGTGGCTATCATGAGGCTATAGCTACAGTCAGGACCGGGCTGTAATTCATTACCATAGGTCCTTCAAAGCAAGAGCGCAAGGTTAATTGCAACAAGGATACTCGAGGTTGGGATCCTACCCCGGAGACAATGATAAGTGGTTATACTGGTAGCAATAGAAATAACAGCAATCATTAATAGTAAGTTATAATATTCAATAATAATAGTCATAGTAGTAATAGATGAGAGTTTAGAGAACACATCCTCTGTCGCCCAGGTTTGCTTATAGTGCACAGTGCACACGCGATGGTTCTACAAGGTAGTGTTGTATGCTCAGATTGGGTGAATATACATAGGTTTCCTTAAAGGACATTGGTGAGCGTTCCTATTGGGTGTCCACATGGGCAGACCGTAAAAAAGATTCATGGGTCATGCGCCTTTGTAACTTTTCAGGCTTCCGAAGTACAACTTTGGATCCCTTTAGAGATGAACATTGCAAGCATCAGGAACTGCAGGCCATGACGTCTAAATAGACCACAGCCCACCAGGAGAGGGTAGATGTACTTAATACATCCCTCATTAACTTGTAGTCCATACACCGAGTCTTGGTAGGTCCTAGGCGCAAAAAAAAACATCCTGAAATCTTAAACTACCCTAGACCTCGAAACCCTGAACCCTGAAGTCCCAAGCCTTACCTCCAACCACAAAGCGAATTCAATCCCCAAAGCCCGTCAAAGTTTAAAGCTCTAGGCTCTTTTGAACTATGAGTCCAAAGCCCTAAGTAAGCCCCGAACCCTAGACCCTGAACCTGTTAGCCCGTTATTTCCCTAAGCCCTGAACCCTTTGAAGCCTTTAAATCCTAAGTCCTAGCGCTTTTAACCGTTTCAACCCTTGAACGCTTAGCCTTGAACCCTTAGAACCCTGAGCCCTAAACCCTTGAATCCTGCACTGCAGGTCTCGCCTCAGTCTGCAACCAGCGCTGCGGAGCAGAGCACTGAAAAGGCGGCAGTTCCTTCGGTTGACCTTGAGCATAGTCTGAACTCCCTGAAGGGGGTATGTAGGGTTGTAGGGTATCATATAGGGGACCACTACAGGGGTTATTCTTGGGGATTTACTATTTACAAGGAGTTTAGACTATGGTTCAAGTGGTTGCAGTGTGTGGGTTTAGGGTTTGGGGATTGAGGGTCTAGGATTTGAAGGGTTGAAAGGGTTCTAGGGTTCAGAGTTTTAGGGATCAGGGTTCAGGGTAGGGACTACTCACAGTGGACTTAAAGAAAGCGGCGACCATTCTCTCTTTTTGTCTTCAGGCTCAAAATTATCTGAAGACCACTTTCATATGGAACTTCGACCCAAACTCCTTCTAATTTGAGTCCTCCCTAAGCCCCTAAACCCTTACACCCTTTAGGGTTGAAGGTGTTGGACTCAGGATGGCGAGCTGAGGTGTTGGCAGCATTTGCTTTGCAAGGAATGAGGAAGAACACAAAAATTGACTTCTAATCTTTAGGGGTTTTTAGGGTTTCGGATTTAGGGTTTAGGTTTAGGTTTGAACCCTATAAATCCTAAATCCTAATCCCGAGAAGCCTCTCCTGCCAAACCCAGCCCCACACCCTAAACTTGCTTGCTGTTAAGGATCCTAGATTAAGTTACCATGACATGGATGTATGGTAAAGGATGGGGTTTCCTTATTACAGTAATTTGATTCACCCTAAACCCTAAACCCCTAAACCCTAAACCCTAAACAACCCAGTAGTGTCCAGAAGTGGCGACAGCCTGACAAGGCAGTGGAGCAAAGCCGCAGCCACCGGGAGGACACAGGGTTTCAGGATGTAGGGGCCGGGGTTTAGGGCTTTATTCTAAGTAGTAGTTTCTATTTTTCCATCATCCCCAATATAATCCCTCTTTTTCCCCCTATATAACCCTTATAACTTGCCAATTTTCGTCAGGCTTCAGCATATGCAGGTGTTGGGGGTTCTGTTTTCGGGCTTGGGCCTTCTGGCATTTCAGGCTTCAGGGCAGGGAGTTTACGCGTTGCTAGCATTTGGGCGGGAGCTGCCCCCCGTAAACCTAAAACCCCAAACCCTAAAACCCTAAAACCTAAACTGGTTCTGGCATCAGGTTTCGCCCATGTACTAACCCACGTCCCCTGCGTGGGTCATTGGCGGTTCATGCAAAGCTCAATACAGGGGTGACTACTCCTTGGGACTTAGCTTAGACCTTAGACCCTTAACCCTTTGGGATTCCCTTATACTCCTATTATAGGTACCTAAGGATTAACCCCTAGTAGGGGCCCTAAGTGCCACGTAGACTAAGTGCGATGTGTGTAACAGGTAGGATTGGCTCCAAGTTGCGAAAGCATCGCTAGAAGTATGCAGCCTATCCGCCTCTCTCATTCAAGAGAGTCTGGGAGCAGAATTCGTGGGACACTATTTGAAGACTTGGAGCTCTTATAGAAATCAGGGAATAAGGAAATATGTTGTATAGAGATTATATAGGGATTATATGTCCCTTATTCCCGATTTACAACCAGGACGGAGAAGCTGCAGAAGCTGTACGCTTTTTGAGGGAGGTGTCTCAGTGTTATGCTCTAGGATGTGGCTCGTGATCTTGAGAAACTTTCTCAGGATGCAGCTGTGCAAAAGAGCTAAGGGTTTAAGGGTTTATGGTTCAGGGTTAGAGGTTTGGTGTTCAAAGCTCGGGTCAGGTATTTCTGTTTTCGGGTCCGGGGTTCAGGTTGGATAGTGCGCCCCACCCGAGAGCAGTCCCCAAATGTCGTAAAAATGGTAGTGTAAATGTGGTAATATTCCACGCTTTATCTGGATCCATATAGTAGTTTCCCTAAATAAGGGAACCCCAATATAGACCCCAACATACTATAGTCCTTATTATGGGGACCCCCAAAAAGGGTACCCCTATTTTTGGGAAACCCCCATGTTCCCTAAACCCTAAACCCTTTATACTTTTTGGGGTATGGGATTCCTGTCAGCTATGTAGAAAGGATCCTTTTTCTTCCCAGGGTGATGTAGGCCAAGTATTTATGGTGACCTCATACATGACTGTTTGGGGGGCGGGGCAGTAGCCACGGCTGCCACTTTCCTGATCATTATTTCCATTTCTTGCAAGTGTTATTTCCCAGTACAGGGCCGGGAGAGCGGTAGAAGCAAAAACGTGTCACGCGAGCTCTAAGAGGTTTCTTCACAGAGCTACTACTCTTTTTTCTGGAGATTTCCATCTTAGTCCCCAAAACCCCAAAATTCTAACCCCAAACCCAAAACCTGAAACCATCCTAAACCCAAAACAGTAGGATCCTTTGAGCCGCCCTAGTGGGCTCAGAACTCGTGATTTTGAGAATTCGGGCAGGAGCTGACTGCTCGCAGCAGAATCCCGACCAACAAATGGAAGTTCACCAGTTTGGGGTTTGGGGTTTAGGGTCTACGGGTTTGGGGTTTAGGGTTTGTGGTTTAGGGTTTTTGTGATGTGGTCTTTCCAGGATTTGAGGTTTAGACGTTCGTGCCTCCAGAAAAAGGGTCTAGCGTCTAGAATCAGGCTCTGGGGTCTTTGGGCTTAGGGCTGGAAGTCTTTTGAAGCAAGAACCCTTAGTCTCCAAACCTTAAACCTTAGACCCTAAACTTCAAACCCTAAACCCTAAACCCAAAGACGACTAGAGTTGGGGGCTTAAGAGCTGAGGCTTCACCCAAGGGCTCCTATGTCGTCCCTTTTTAGGTTTGTTATGGTTTGTTGGTAAGGGTTCAGAATATACCACCCCAAAAGGAGGTACATAGAAGCCCTTGGGTGGGGTTCGGGGTTTAGGGTTTAGGGCTTAAACCCTAAACCCTCTAGTCTAGGGATGTCTGCATGTAGCACATGACACTTTCCAATGCTTGGACCGGACTTGCTGGTGAGGTTGTTGATGGGGCGATCATGGTACGGTGGGTGATATTTGTTTATGGTACTTTTGCGCGGGTTACGGGGGTCGCCCAGGATATTTTTGCGAGGTTTACTAGGGTTGCCGAAGATGTTTGACCTCCGTTTTTGTGTCATATTATTGCCCTATTGAAGCCCAATTTAAGACCAGGTAATATCCCATAGCCTTTCCTAGCTACTGGGGTAGTTGACACTAGTGCTACACAAACTGCCAAGTTTGGCTGCCCTCCCAAAAGAAGGGAACGCAACAGAGGGTGGGTTTCAGGGGCGCTTCCGGCTTGAGGTTTGGGATTTTGCGTTCTTGGAATAGGGTTTGGTTCAGGATTTGGGGTGTCAAGTTTCGAGCCGGGGCTCTTGCAAAGCTGTTCCGAAATCCTTACACAGATTGTCGGATGTCGGGATTGAAAATTTGCAGCGGAAGGCAAGAGTAGGAATTGAAATAAGGCTGTCATGTTTTGAAACAGGCCAGTGTCAGAATGTCTGCAAAACTTGGAGCTTTAGACCAGGGATTTGGAGTTTGGGCTTAGGGATTTTTTTTTTTTTTATGAGGTGTTTTTCTGGTGTGCTGAGGATTGAAGCAGATTTGGGGTTAGGTCAGGTGCGATGTTGACATTAGTCCAGGACATGAATGTCAGCTTAAAGCAGTTCAGCTTTTGGGGGACATTCTACTTCATACGAATGGTCGGAGCCCCAGGCTCGGACAGCGGCGTCCCAGAGGCTTGGCACCTCTGCAAGTGTTGCCACAAGTGGGTGACACCGGGCCATTTGCAATCACAGCAGCATGCCCGGTCGATGGAGAGATGGATGCGGGAGAAGAATTATGTTCCAAACCCTCACGTTTTGGAATGTATCCCGGCCATGTACTTCGGCAGCCTGATCGACGGGCTCAAGGAGCTCGGCCTGGAGGTCATGGCGCGGAGGTACGAGGAAGCTTGGGCAATCGCCCATCCTCCGAAGTTGGGAATTGCTCATTCCCCTTCTTACTGGTTTCTAAAACAGAATACAAATCCCTATACAATCCCTACATAGTATATCCCCTTGTTCCCTACCAAACCCCAGAATGGCTAAGGGTTGAAGTTTAGCTGCGTGACTTCTAAGGTTTAGGGTCTGGGGTTAACCGTTTAAGCGTAAGGCTCCGTTATCATGAGCCTTTGGGGTTTAGGGATTTATGGTGTAGGGTTTAGGGTTTGAGGTGCAGGGTTTAGGGACTTGCGCGAGCCCTGTAGCCCCCACGTAATCCCCCCTTATGTCCATGGTGACCAGGTTTTCGTGTCAAGTTTGGGCTATCAAGGCTTCAGATTGGGTAGCCTAATCTAAGGTCCATGTCAACGATATGCCCCTCTCTCTATCCGCGCATGGCATGTCACAAACCCGTTCATCCCTCTAAGCCACACAACTTCCTCACGAAGAGAAAGACCCCCCCCCCAAAACCCAAAACCCAAGAACCCTACACCTTCAACCCTAAATCCTAGAACCCTAAACCCTAGAACCCTAAAACCCTAAACCCACAGGGCCGCGCACCCTCACGCGCATCCACAGCATCAAAGGCCTTCTGGGCATGGGCAGGATGGATCTACCTGGGATTGGGAAATCTAGTTCTTACTTGGAGACCTATTTTAAAAATGTGAAAATTGAAAGCCGGGGACTTAGCAAGTAGGTTAATAATGGGGATACTTGGTTATTATATGGCCTATAGGGGTTATTAACCTACTTACTAAGTCCCCATGACCCTTCCAGTAATTACTAGGAATGTTGTTGGGCTAATTTTTGCTAAGGAATATTGTAGGTTGTAGGGTAAAGTTTTGCTAAGGGATACTGTAGGTTGTAGGGTAACGTAAGTGGCTCAGCAACGGAGACTCGAATGGCGGGGCTTCCTGCAGGGCACAATACACCTTAATCCAGGAATATGCTCTACAAGATATTAGGACCTACTAGGAGCCCGAAGATGAAGATATACTCCTAAGCTCATGGGTATTGAGTAGGTGGACCCCCACCCTGTAATGGTGACTATAAGGGATAATAAGGACTATATTAGGGTCCTACTATATTCCTATTATACCACTATTATAGGGTGGGGGGTCCTCCTAGGGTATTGAGCTCCTTGGTTCCTTGCTAATGGGCTTGAAGAAAGGGCATCACCAGTGGCAGCCGCTTGCTTTGATGGATCATGCGGTTATGTGAGCTATAGTCTAAACAACCCCCTTAGCGGAATATATAGGGGACTACTATAGGGGTTATTATTTAAGGGGGATACCAGGAGTTTAGACAGCAGCTTATGTGACCCTGTGCCGGACCAAGGGAATCCACGGCAAATCCTTTATGACTTTATGACCTCCAAAACCCTCCTTGTACCCTTAATTGGGGATATATGGTCCATTATGGTCCCTAATAGTAGGTACTTAGGCCCTAATAGAGGGTAGGAGGAGGGTCTAGGCTTATACATAGGCCAGTTGTGTTGTCTTGCCGCCCCTACATTCGGGTCTTGGGCCTTCAGCAGATCGCGAAGATTTGGACCCCGTGGTCTTCTTCCTCAAGGACTGTGGAACATGGATAGTTCATATACTTTTGTACCCTAAACTCCAAACTTTCAAAAAACAAATGTAGCTTAGAAGCGTGAGGACAATGCGAACTTTTCCCATCATATTGTAACCAATGCTGTAGGTATCTTTGCTGATTTTGGAGCTACTCTTTGACAGCCTGTGAACGCACACTTTGCAGCTGGTTAGAACCTCTTTTGAGGTTGGAGAGCATGGGTCGAACTGTTCTTTTTCTCTTTCTCTTGCAGCACGTGCTGAGGCATGCAGAAAGTCCAGCAATATGGTGTGGGGAGATCTGAAGGGTGTGTGTGTGTGTGTGTGTGTGAAATCTGTGCATCTTTAACCGCTTCATCGGAACTTGCCTAATGATTGCTGGAATCCGGCATGTCACCAAAGATAAGAAATATTGTATACGCATACGTTAAAATCATTTACAGTAGATTATCCTGAAGCCTCAATTCTTCTTCTCGGTTATTAGAGCCTATACAATCTCCTGTAAGTTCTACTTTACTTTGGTCCCATGACCACTGCAAGGTTCACACCGCTTGAAGTCCTACGCAGTTGAGTGTTTAGTGTTTAGGGAGGTTTGTTCAGAACTGCATTTTCACACTGTCAACGTGAGTAATACTAGTCCACACAACAGCAAGAATGTGCGAAAGGAGAGGATCAGCAGAAACCTCCCAACAAAATAAAACATCAGAGCCTCAGCAAGCTAGGTATCTATTGCCACCCTTCCAAGTCCCTCCAGCCAAGAAATATTGAAATATTGTGAGCATGGGTTCCTTGTAGAATTCTACTGCGAGGTACCCCCTCCAGATGTCAAAATGATGTTTCTCTGATTTCCTCCACTTCTGGGTCCTTCGAGTCAGGATACATCCGCAGGTGACGCTTTTTCAGGTACTTGACCTTAGTGTGCTAGCTGCTAGACCTTTGATCTCTCAAACTAAGAGCCAACCCCAAACCATAAACCCTAAATAGTAAACCCTGAACCCAAAACCCACTACTAACTCTAAGCGCTGTAGGTTGAAGTCAAAATCCTGTTCCCCAACCCACGAGCCATACTTCCTAAAATCATAATCCCTGAAAGCTTCACCTAGAAACTCTGTAATCCTTGACTTTTATGGGCTTGGTGTTTTGGGTGTGGGGGGGTGGTGTTTTGGGTGTAGGGGTTGGGGTTTAGGGTTTATGCTGCAACTCGAAACCCTTAATGCCTGAAACCCAACGCTGCAGATGTAACCGGACATGCCTACCTACACCCAAAGCACTATCTGAGGGAAGACACTCATGGTCCCTCTGCGGGCACCGAGAATACTAGTGGCCGTTTTATGTCGGGAACCTAAACAAGGACCATCTGGGTTGCTGTTAGGGAACTTAGTTTGAGTTGCTGCATTGGGGAAACTCTTTTAGTTACCACATATACCCATTATGGTAACTTGATTTAAGTTCCTTAACAGCAACCCAGCCATAGACCCCACAACTTGTCAAAACTTGTCATTACCGAGGTCCTGGCTGTCATGTATGACAAGTTGTGGGAAACTTAAATTAAGTTAACATAACGGGTATATCTCGTAATTAGGAGGGTTTTCCCAGTATAGTAACTTGAAATTCGTTCCCAAACAGCAACCCAGTAAACCCTTGCACCAGGCCCTAGACCTGGATGCCATTTTATTTTTGAAATCATGGTTTCTTTTCGCGTTCCCTGATAATGCAGCAGAAAATATTTAGGGTCACTCTCCCTCTATTTTCAGCAATCCTAATGGTTAAGCCCCATTTTCAGGGATCCTAGACCCTAATCGTGCATCGAGGCGTTTGGGCAGACTCTTAAACCTGAAACATGGAAACGCACAGTGAAGGAGCAATTCCTAAGCAGCCAGAATGAGTTAGACGAGCGCCTGGATAAGTACCAGGCTTCGTCATGCAGAGCTTTGGGCTCACCAAACGTCCAATGTAGTACTTTTTGGTAGTCCTAATAAAAGTCTTAACACAAAAATCATACAAAACCCAAGAAGGAACTACATTGGAGGGTCCAGATAGGGCCGAAGGTTAGGGGAGTTGCTGGGTTTGGGTTCAGGGCTTGGTTTTCATGAGTTCAACAAGCAAAGGTCCGTAAAAGAGCCGTCCAAAACAAGAGAGCACGGAGGATGTTAGTGGGGCCAACTTAGACCCTATACCCTGAAATCAAGAAATTCTTGAAGCAAAGCGTAAGCCCTCAACCCTAGCGTAGCCCATACTTAGGCGGCTCATGAACGCAGGGTGGATTCAAAGGCCCAGTTAGCAAGCTCTCCGCATGGAAAGGTTTATCCCATCCTTTTTCTGACTTGAGGGCTTGCGAAGCTCTCAACCCTACAGTCTCAAGTCGTAAGGTTGCCCTATAGCCTCCCTTAAGTAGATAGAATATGGGGTAGATGGGGATCTCATGATGATATACCCCAAGCCATATTCTATCTACTTAAGGGGGACTATACGACTATAAGGGCATAATTTTCAAGGACTTGGTCTAAGTTCCATATAATGTAAGAGGTTTTGGTGTTATGTGAGGTCCTTCCGTCATTAGGAGCCTCCAGGTTCCGGTGAGAATGGAGTTTATGAGTGCGTCTTGCTTACCCCACCTCCTACAATTATAGGACCATTTTCGGGTCATGTGATAGTGACAGTGTGGGGTGACACTTTGGGTTGGGCTTGCTGAAAATCTTCCTCTTACCTTGATAAGCACCCATACATTCTCAGAGTCCGTTTCATGTTCATTTTATTTTCCTTCTGATGGTTCATTGCTGGACCACCATAACCCCAAACCCTAAGCCCTAAACCTTAAACTCCAAACCCTAAGCCCTAAACTGTTGTTATCTAGGCCTTGCGCAAGCGGCTTTCTGTTTGTGACCTTTGCATGCTGGGCAGACTAGAACGACTTCACCCGGACCCACCTTGATGATGGTTTGCACGCGACTTGGGGTTTAGGGTTTAGGCACTTCACCTGCCCTCTATTCAGGGTTTAAGGTTTAGGGTTGCCTAAGGACTCGCTATGAGTGGCCATAGATCCACAATTGAAGGTACTAGGAGGGTCCTGGTATACAAAACGGTCCCAAACTGGCTTGTTCAAGTTGGGGTTTTCAATTATCAAAACTACGCCAGTGATGGCGTCTCGAGCAATTGACTTCCTTAGCTCTGTAGCACCTACTTCTGGAGAATGGAAAACTCCCCCCGTCACCACATACCCTCTATATGATGACAGCTAGCAGCAGCTAGCTGTTTGCGTGTCCGCAGTGGCACAGGATCTCCTTTAGCAGCAGCCTCTCCTATATGCCGCAGACTACCAAAGACCTACACTCCGGGAAACTAACATGGAAACCCAAAAAGGGCCCTATAAAGACTACCGTCCTTCTAAAAGGGGACTATATGGGTTTCCGTGTTAGTTTGGGGGAGTGTATTGGGGCAGCCAGCTTAAGCAGCAACAAGCGATTTATTATTAGCGGAGTTGGGGGGTTGTCATTCGGCGAGGCGACTTTTTGTCTAGCAGAATCCACCCGAACATTCTGTTAATTCATCTAGGCCCCTTGCATTGGTTTGTCGGGAATGAAGGCATGCATAATATGGATGATTTTGGGCCTGTATTTTTTTGTACATATATATATATATACATACATGGAATACCATAGGATTACTTCCCCGAGCCCCGACCCTAAACCCTGAATGTGCCCAAATTAGTTGACTAGTTTCAATTTTCCATATTAAGCACGAGTAGGCTGGATTACTGGCGCAGCTTCCACAGGTCACGCGAGCTCGCGACAAGCTTCTGCAAGTGCTGGAAGGAGCCGACAGCATCGAAGGCAGGAGTCTGCTTCTTCCCGGTTGAAGATGAAGTTTAGGGTTTAGCGTTTAGGGTAACCCTAAGGCTCTAAGAGTTCCAAGTTGAAGGACTTTGGGCACAAGTTTCATGTAATAGGAGGTCTTTCCGTAATTTTGAGCCTCAGGGTCGGGGTGTAGAGCTGAGGGCTGCGTACAGGGGTCTCCAAGAACTTGGTGTCTTTTTGGGGAGTCCTGTTTTAGGCTACTACATATATGTATACACACACATATACATGTATATATATATATGGGTCTCTATACATGTATATACTGATATACACTTATATATTCCCCTTAGATGCAGGCATGTGTACATACACAGCCCTAACCCTAAACCACATACATGCGTTGGTCGATGGAGATTAGTCCAGGGCCTATATAGGGCTAGGGTTGGGGCTACTTGGAAGCTCGTAGAGAAGGTCGGAGAATTAACTTCATAGCTGAGTACGGATATGAAAGCTATATCCCGAGCTTCAAACAGTTTCTAGGTCCCATGAACTTGCAAGTAGTTTCTGCGCGTGTTCGGCAATGAGTCTGAAAGGTCTATGGACGTTTCTCTTTGTTGGCAAGAAACCCAAAAGATAACAATCTAGTCATGTTGTGCTTATAGGGTTAAACTCTCTGGTTACATGCTATAAATCCCCCGTTCCTACGTGATTTCCAGCGGTTTAACGAAAACCTCAGTATCAACTCCTTGGCACATTAGCTAGGAGTTTCGACCCTTAATTTGTGAGGGTTCTCCTACATTCCTATCATAGGTGCTTAAAACTTAAGTTTTAGTAGGGGTGCTAAGTACCATGGTGTCAACCAAGGAACAAAAGCTGGGGAAAGCCTAGACTTCGGCAGCTCTCTCACCTCGAGTATCTAGGGTTTATAGGGTTTAGGTTTACTGGGTTGCTGTTATGGAAGTTACCGTAATGGTGTGTGTATATATATATATATATTTATAGTGATTAGTCGGGTTCCTGAACAGCAACCCAGCTTATTGAGGAATCTACATGATCTACAGACTAAAGTTAGATTGGGGGGAACCTCTAGTGTATAGGGGGCTTATGGGGGGGTGCCCTTTAAGGAATATACCATATAAAGGGACTCTACTGGGAACCCCAAATAGGGAACCTCAAGAATATAGCAGGTAGGTATATTCCTATTATATACCTACTATATTCTTGGGGTTCCAGGTTTGGGGTTCCCAGTAGAGTCCCTTTACCATGAGCTCAGTCCAGAGCTCGCTGAAGATCACTACAAGATTTGAATCATACCAAACAATACTCCCAATCCCTTTCCCCTTTGCTTTGCTAATTTGGCGAAGACAACTAATGTACAAGCCTGAATAAACAGCAATATCTTGGTCCCAGATTCCTTTTGTAATTGTAGCATAGGCCCTGAACCCTAAACAATAAACCTTAGCCCTAAACCCCAGGGTACTTGAAATCCACCTCAAAATGATTTTGTTGGTTATTCAGGCCCCTACATTATGGGGCCCTGAACCTGACTCCCCTTCATCCCAGACACTAAGCTGACAAGGAATCGTATAAGCTCCATTACTCCCCCTTTAGTAGATAGAATAAGGCCTTGGGTATATCATAAAGGGATTCCCCATGTACAGGCGGCACAGAAGAAGAGATGAATCGCATCATCATCTACAAGGGCCGACCTCTGCTTCTCGGGCTGAATCTGTGAGGGGGCTTAGGGTTTAAAAAGCGTTGGTGCAGCGTTTGGGTTTCAGCTTAAGGCGCTATGAAAATGTGGACTTAAAGTCCACATTTTAGGAGCTATTGCTGTAGGGGCGGGGGACTTGACGTATCCAATATACTATATTCTTTACTATGGAGGCTCCAAAGAAGGGACCCACCCTGATCACGCTGTTTGGCGCCATCTACCCGTTGAGACCCGTTGGGGACGGGCAGGCTTTTCCACTGGTGGCGAGCAGGTCCCTGGTAGCCACGGGTAAGCTTCTGTTGCAAGGCCTGCCTTGTCGAGCTGGCTACTCATCAGCTCGTTGCCCGCGCTTCGTGTCAGGGTAACTATGATGGACCCACCATGTCGACGGAGCAAACGGCTCGAGGAGTTCAGGGTTTTTGGGTTCTGACAAATCCAGAACCCAAAGCCTTAAGCCCGAAACTCTGATCCTTGACCTGAGCCCGAAACCGATTCAGTCTCATAGCATTCATGCAAAACCATCAAGAGGTTCCTACTGGTTAGTAGGGAATGAGGGGATATCTTGTAGGGAGTATATAATTTATTCCATTATTCCCCACAAAGAAAAGTCACTCTGACGGAGTAGGCCTAGTCCCTAAACCATTTGGGTCAGGAAGGTTGGACCCTTACAGCCTTAATATACCTACAGTAGTCCGTCTTGGAGGGTCAGGGAGTTCAAGTAAGTAGGTCAATAACCCCTACAATCCATATAGTAACCCAATTTATCCAGATTATTCACCTACTTACTAAGTCCCCCTGACACTCCAAGTTTGTGGTACCCATTGCTTGGTGGGGGATTGACCCAATACGTCGGCTGCATCGGGGGCTTGATTGGGACCCCCGAATTTTGGAAGCTTCTACCTAGCTGTGCCTGGCTCTGGTGCCAGCATGCGTAGACGGTCATGACAGGGTGATTTGAGCATGGGTTCGGAAGGATCAGGCGGCTGAAGACTTCCTAGTTTGAAAGCGGGGGCGTGTGGCCAGGGTTGGATCCCTGTACCTATGCCTGTATAGTCCATCTATAAGCCGGTATTTCAGTACATCTAATGCCTTCACCACGCTCCCTGAAGCGCCAATACTCAGAGTTGCGTCCTCATAGATCTGCTTGCTGTGCATGGCTCTGTTGACAGGGATCTAGCACGGTTCAGGGCCCAGGGTCCAGCGTTCAGAGGGTTTCCTATAGTGGCAGAATCCACCCCCCAGTATACGAATGTCCTTGTTCTTTTCTATTCCTTCCTACAGCAAGGGGCGTATGACTTTCTGCTGGCAGTTGTGCCGCGAATCCCATGCAAGCTGGTGTCGGGTAGGTGGGGGGAAGAAGCCTCAGACCTTGTAAACGACTGGGCTACTGTTAAGGATCTTAATTTAAGTTATTAGTATAAGGAAACCCTGTTATTGATCATATGCCCAGATTAGGGTAACCCTAAGCCCTATATACTCATGTTATTGTAACTTAATTTCAGTTCCTTAACAGCAACCCAGGGTAAGACCTCAACCCTCAACTTCATACCTCTACTCTCAAGCTGTAGAACCAAAGCTCTACAAGTCATTGACTCAAACCTAGCTTTAGGGTTTGGGGTCATTTTGAAATTGCTGCGCCACAGCCACCCCGAAACGTTGTCGCAGCAATCCTTCCGCAATTTCTCCAAAGGCACACCTGAATTCCACATATGGTCCTTCAATATCTTCACTTGGAGGTTCTTAATTACTTGCAAGGTACTTATAGCTTATGTGTAGCCCCCATGGCTGCAATAATCTTTGGGTAATACTGGCCCATGAACTTCCAAACAAGTCCCGAAGCTCGAACCTTTACATACACCCTCGCCGATGGAAAACGGCGCGCCAAGTATACCTAGACTGAATCTCCTCATGCAATCTCCCAAAGGCTGCTCTAAAGGAACCCCATGAACCCAAGATATCCTCTTCTAACCCTGAAACACACCTAAAGAGAAGCCCTAAATCCGAAGGTCCTACGTAAGTGCTAAGCCCTATTGCCATAAAGTCTCAAACCTTAAGCCCTACTCAGGGAGCCCAATACCCCTTAATTAAAAAACATGCTTTAATCTATTATTATAAAGGGCCCTAGTATAATCCAAGGTATATTCCTTAATCGAGGGGTATTGGGCTCTCTGGACCCTAAACCCTACACCCTAAAATCTAAACCCTAAATCCTAAACCCTACACCCTAAAACCTAAATCCTAAACCCTAAATCCTAGACCCTAAACCCTAAACCCTACACCCTAAACCCTAAGAAAAAAACAACAATGAAAGC
>CAJNIZ010044571.1:116704-137783 GCA_905231905.1 Symbiodinium pilosum | reverse complement strand
GTTTTAGGGTTTAGGGTTCAATGTTTAGGGTTCAGGGTTTAGGGTTTAGGGTTCAGGTTTTAGGGTTCAGGGTTTAGGGCTCAGGGTTTTAGGGTTTAGGGTTTAGGGTTGAAAAGATGCTCTAGATTTTGGACAAGGGATCCTCTTTCGGGTGGGTTGCCCAAAAGTTTCCATGTGATGTTCGATTTCTTGTCCATTTGATTCTCCACTTTGCCCATATGCTCCTATCTTTTATATGCCCCTAAGCCCTAAGCCCTGAACCGAGAGCGTGGTCCCTAAACCACGTTTCCCCGTTCCACTGACACCGGCCTGGGCGTCTTATTAAAGACAGGGGGTCACCCGACGGGTTGCTGTTAAGGAACTTAGGATTCTAGGGTTTAGGGTTTAGGGTTTGGGACGTAGACTAAGTTACTATAAGAAGGAAGCTCTACTATCTACTATATACCCATACTATGATAGTTTAGTTTAAGTTGCTTAACAGCAACCCGGCCTATGCAAATCAGGGGGTCCCAAGAAAGGGGTCCGTAATTTGGAGACACACTCGTACTGTACCCTGGTCATGTAACCTGGAAGCTTGAGTAAGTGCCCAAAGCATGTACTTGTTTACAACCCTTATATAACTACAATATATTATAAAGCAATCTAGCCCCAGATGCAGGCTCATAAACCCACGTATAGAGCCAGTTTAGACGTCTTTTCATGTGGTTCTCCGCTCTCGAAAATGATTTGGGCCCTTAAAGCCTAAAGCATAAACCGCTATGTATCCTTGCAGCCGTCTTCGAGGGACGGTATATACATCCCCATATTCCCTTTAAAGGGTTAAACCCTAAACCCTAAGCCCTAAACCCTAAACCTCAACCCAGTACTTGTGAGCTCAGGTGTGGGTCTCAGCTCGCCTCAAAGAAAGCTCGTGCGTCGAGCGGCAGAGAGCTCAGCGAGCTGTTTTGGAATTAGGGTTTAGGATTTAGGGCTTAGGGTTTAGGATTTAGGGTTTAATTAGGGTTTAGGGTTTAGGGGTTAGGGTTTAGGGATTAGGGTGTAGGGATTAGGATTGAGGGGTCAGGGTTTAAGCCGAAAGGCTTAACAATTAGGGCTTTGGATCTAGGGTTCAGGTCTGGGGGTTAGGGCTAAAGGAATAGAAAATCAATATGTGTACGTTAATGGCAAGAGAAATGGAAGCTGAGGGCTCATAGGGGTACGCAGGGAAAAGCAAATGGAAAATCAAATGGGAACTTGTGGGTTAGGGTAGTTCCTAGCACGGAATGAAGTAACGGAAAGGGAACGGAAACCGTTGTATTCTTGGGGATCCCATGGGCTTTAGTCTGGGTTATGTAGGTTAGGTGCACCCCCCACCCAGTAATAGTAACTATAAGGGACAATAGGGGTTACTTTAGGGTCCTCTTATATTCTTGTTATACCACTATTACAGGGTTGGGGGGTCCTCCTAATATGTAGGGGACTAAGTGTATTGGGGTTATATTGGGATAATGGAAAATAAGATGAAAACTATTATTTTAGAGTTCACAGTTTAGGGATATTGGGGTTATGTAGGGGAGTATTATGGGTTGTATGAAGGGGGATACTCGGAGTTTAGAAGATGGCTCATATAGAGGCCTCGATGTGGAAATCCCTTCCTCCATTCCCCGCTTTCACCATCTTCCACCCAGCAAGGTTAGGGCTCCAAACCCTATCCCCAAACCCTAATCCCTAAACCTTAAATCCTAATCCCTATTCCCGAAAGCTTAAACCCAAATCCCTGAACCCCAAACTCCATTCGGGTGTAGTCGGGAAAGGTTCACATTTTAGAGGTTCAACATTTTGTGATGACCTCTTCAATTTTTTGACATAGGACTACCATGGGCTTCCCCCCAACGTACACCCTGCCAAACTAATCATGCCGCATAAGCCTTGATAAGTCTTGAGTCATCCCTAATAATCCCAAAGGAAATGCCCTGACTGTGGTTTCCTTAGAGTAGCCCCATGGTTTTGGGCTGAGGGGTGAGGGCTGAGTAGTGCTCCATGGTGAAGGCCGACTGCGCCTTTTACTCTACTTATTGAAGCTACAGGCCTCCCCTCACTTAGTAGGGAATAAAGGAATATATTCAATACGGACGATATAGGCATGATATATTCCTTTATTCCCTACCCTAAACCCTAAACCCAAAATTTGGGGGCTACCGTATATAGCGAATACATGCCCTTATGCTCTACTATGAACCAGTATAGTAGGCTTCCCAGTGCCAAGGTCAACTTGATTTCCTCCATCATCATTTTATTACAACCTTTATACAAATATGTTATTCCATACCCCGAGCCAGGTTTGTGTATATTTAGGTGCTTATATACAGCTGGAGAGTGGCGGGCATGCAGGTTCAGAAGATAGCCGTAAATTCTTTATAGGCTGCAGTTGGCCTTGGCCGATACAGGCAGACTCAGAACCTTCTTAAAGGAGTTCCGTGGAACGTCAGTCGTACCAGCAAGACGCGCTTCGCACGTTTTTATTTGCACTTTCCTTCAACGAGTGTCCAGTCATGTCAGCACCCCACCTCAAGCACATCAGCAATGCAAAGTATAGTCATCCTAGGTTATGATGAAGAGCCTACTTGGAGGGGTCAGGGGTAACTAGTATGTAGGTTAATAACTAGGATAACTAGGGTTACTATATGGGTTCTAGGGGTTCTTAACCCACTTACTAAGTTCCCCTGACCCTCCAAGTAACTACTGTTACCTCTGAACAGTAATATCCCACAGTCCCTTAGTGCATTTTTCAGATGCCACTAGCCTCTCAAGATATATTATCTTGCGGTCATCAGGATTCAGTCCGCAGAGGTCTTCTGCCCCACCCCCTGCTCTGCATCCCCCGCAACCTCGACCTTGGATCCTTTTGCCCGGGACGTCCTCAAAGTAGTTTTTACACTAGTCATAGAGTAATATAGGAAAATAGAAATGTATGGAAAAGAGTAATATCGTATTTTTTATGTTTTGCATTTTGCGAGGCCTTACTGAAGAGGTAGAGAAACTTGTTGAGGGTTTTGGGGCAGATACCATGTCTTCATAGAGTTTGGATGAAGTTGTTTCCCTTATTGTCTTATCAAGGGATCTATTCAAAGATCTTTTGGGGGGCGATTAGATTACCACCCCACTGTAGTTCCTCTTGTCCTATGCCACCTCCGGATCCAAAACAGCAATGAAAATCCCGCCGGCTAGAAGTTCAGGGCCACGTTGCCACCTTCACAGGTCAGTCCTTAAAGCCTGAGGGTTACCCTAAGCCTTGAACCCCTAAACCCTAAACTCTAAGCCTCATCCTCAACCGTTGCAGCAGGCTCCTCCCCTTCGTGTCGGATGAAGACCTCTTCGCCAAGGCGAAGCATCAGACAAGACCAGGTGTCAGTCTCGGAGCTTTTAGTCCTTTGAAGGGGCTTCAGGTTCAGGGTTTAGGGCTATTTAGGGTTTAGGGCTTAGGGTTTAGGGCTTAGGGTTTAGGGCTTCGGGTTTAGGGTTTACTATCTAGGGTTTAGGGTTCTAGGTTTGCTGTTTAGGGGTTGTGGTTTTGGGGTTTTGGGGTTGAGGGTTAAGGGTTTAGGGTTCGCTGTGAGTTGATCAGGTTTCAACGATCCAGTGCATGGTTGCATGCGAAGTGCTGCCATGGCCTGACTGTGGCTGGCCATCCAACACATTCACCCACCCCACGCCGTCTGAGGCGGTCACGCCACCCAAACCTATAAACTCTGTTAGGTCCACCTTGGTCCGTCGTTTCTGAGATGGATCTGAGGGCCTGGCAGAGAAAGGTTTTGCGGGCCAAGGGGAGCAAGGCGTTTGGGAGCGTTGGAGGAGGGATCTGGCCTCTGGGAGGCCCTTGGGAGGCCCCTGAAAGGCTGGCACCCCGGCCTTGCAGGATCTACCTTGGAAAAAAAAGCCAGCGACAGCCAGAGTTTGGGCTACAGGGTTGAGGGTGTCGACTTTATAAGGGACCAGTCCTGGTGCCCAGGAGAACTCCTCCAGGTACCTGGCCTCTCGTGGGTGCTACGCTACCCTGGCTGTGGGAAGGCAGGCGAGCGTGCTGAATCGACCTGCGCCATCGATGTCGGGAGGCTTAAGCGCCGCCCGCCGGTGGGTGGCCTATGCCATGAGTTTAGGGTTCAGGGTTTGGGGTTTAGGTTTTAGGGTTTTGGCTGTTTGGGGTTTAGGGTTCAGGGTATAGATGGATCATAGTTATCGGGTTATGTAAGGATTTATGGGGATGAAGGGTAGTGTTTCTTGGTCTAAGCTAGGTTGTTGATGTAGGGTCTAGGGGTCAGAGATTTGAGCTTACTGTTGCCATTACCTTTTGCATTGGTATTACGGAGTTGTACTTAAGATAAGCTTTCTTGGGTTCAGGGTTTAGGCGGTCTAGGCTGTAGAGATAGAGCTTCAGTCAGGAAATTTGGGCCCCCTGTCTTTGAGAAACTCGCATATCCCTATAGCCCTGAAATAATAAACAGAAGTCTCCGTCTGATCTCACGGTGGAAACTATGGCTGAACCACATATAAACCCCACATATTTTGCAGTACATAATGCCTGTACAACCCCTATCTAATCTACAGTCCCATAATGTATGAGTCTACGTACCCCTGTACAATCCCGACATGACCCCTATCTAGCCCATTCCCCTTCAAAAACCCTGATCTCCAAGGAAGCAAAGACGAAACCTGGTTGGATTCCATCCACATAGCAGCCGGCCTAGGACGCGGTCTAGGGTTTAGGGCTCAGCATTTAGGGCTGAGCTGGGCCAAAGACATAAATGACCCTAAACCCTAAATCCTAAACCTGATATGCTGTTGTCTCAGCAGCTTGGTAGGTATACCGCATTTTGGTGGGAACTTTGGAAATAGAACATCGGTTTGTAGAACTTTGCAGTTAAAACTCCAAGAGGAATGTCGAACCATAGTTGTTTCTTAGCATCTCTTGAGGAGCCAGCGGCTGCCTTAAAGGCCTAGGGTTTTTGCTTAGAAAAATCCTAGCAGCCCCTTGCAACTGGGCAGTTCTATTGCGGCTAGTCTCCCGTCAGCCTTCTACAGCGCACTCCTGCAAGGTACCAGGGTTTAGGGTTCAGGGTTTAGGGTTTAGGGGGTTAGATGTTAGGGGCAGTTTCCGCCATATAACTGTTACATAGCCCTTGTATTCTCCTAGGCTCCCCATATCAGTGGTATGTACGGGCGCCCACCTGGCAACTCCCCACATAGATGGAGCCTGCACGTCTGATAGCCACCTGTAGATGGTGTTGAGTAATTTTCTACTTGAGCCCTACAACTGCATGTTCAACACTTGGAGCCCACGTAAAAGGCATGATAGCTACAAGCACATGTAGATGTTCATAGACAAGGACTTTTACTACAACCCTCGGCTTGCATTACCAACTGTGCAGGAAACACGAAATGGGGTTATTTAGCCCAAAGAGCAGTTAGACCGCAAAGGTGTGCTTGAGAGCTGTATAATACATGATTCGTGATGGTTGTCGCCACAAATTGTAGTTTCCCAAAATAGGGGACCCCAATATAGACCCCAATATACTATGGCCCTTATTATAGGAACCCTCCCCAGAAGGTACCCCTAAATTTGGAAAACAAAACCACAAATATTTAAACAATGTTTGGGGACAGTCTCTGGGGCAGGGATCTGTGTAGTACTATGTAGGTCCTATGTCGGAGTTTGGGAGGTCCCCTTAAAGGGGACCCATAACGAAGGACTCCACAGGACCTCCCTAGGGCCTCCCTCCTGTTTAGGGTTTAGGGTTCAGGGTTTAGGGTTTAGAGTAGGGATTATATGGGGATAATGGAAAAGAACATGAAACTTATAATAATGGGATATATAGGGTTTAGGGTGAGGCCTCTTTATATGGGGTCCCCTTAGAATTTCCTTACGTAGAGAACGTTTGATGGGTACAACAATATTGCAGAGTGCCAAGCACAATAAGCCGGAAGCTGAGACCTGTAGGATATAGTCCGCCTTAAGTGGATAGAGCATAGGGTTTAGGGTTTAGGGTTAAGTAGATAGAATATAGGGCTTCGGGTTTAGTCCCCCTTAAGTAGATAGAATATGGGGTATATGTGGATCTTAGTATAACATACCCAAAGCCATAGTCTATCTACTTAAGGGGAACTATATGAGCTCATATATAGCAGAAGAGATGTGGACGGTTTAGGACCAGGATTATATACGATTTGGGGTTTAGGGCTTATGATTTAGGGTTTAGGCTTGGGGTGAGTGTATATAGGAATCAAACAGGATCAAATGGAACAGTCAATGGACAATGAAATGGGACCGGGGTTTATACAAGATCGTTTTTAAGAGCTTGTAGTGTAGGGAGGCCCAAAGACTTGCCAATATCTCTTGAGTTTCTTCGAGGTACCGTATACCAGAACGATACAGGGGATCTAAGGGCAGGATCCTTAAAATTCTCAGGTGTTTACAGTTCTTCAGGTTCAGCATTTAGGTGCCGCCCTGGCCGCTGGTATATATCGATTCTACTCTCGCAACTATGATGCCGTTTGTCGGGGGGGGGGGGCAGGAGCCAGGTTTACGAGCCTTAGAGAGGGTTCTCACGACTATAGGTGCCTATGTTGGCATTTGCTGACGCGCCATCCCTCCTTTCAGCGGCTACACATCGCATGAACCTTGAGCCTCGAAAAGCATAGGGTGTTCAGTGGACATACTCAATTACTCGAGTTGTGATGATTATGAGGTGGATGAAAGTAATTTTTGCAAA
This sequence comes from Symbiodinium pilosum, assembly GCA_905231905.1. Lineage (NCBI taxonomy): Eukaryota > Dinophyceae > Suessiales > Symbiodiniaceae > Symbiodinium > Symbiodinium pilosum. Next base: position 131,037 of record CAJNIZ010044571.1, on the reverse strand, counting down.
CATACACGGCTTGGTGGTTTTGAGGCGCCGTATTGCTTGAGGAATATTCGGGCCTTAAATCCCAGTTGCATATCCCCGTATATCGCTACACATATGTATATATGTATATATTTGTATCTGAATAGATCTTCATTTTCCAATATGTCACGATGCACCTCTACACGTCCCTATTAACCTGAAACCGGCTGTGGAAACACCCTCTCCAAAACTCAACCCTAAACCCTAAACCCTAAACAGTCAGTCCCTTCCTGCTTTGGCTTGCTTCCTTTGCGAATACTGTGGAAACCTCAACAGCTACGATTCCACTTGCAACTGTAGTTCAGGCTCCTTAAAGAGGCTTCTAGCGGGCATTATATATGAGGGTTCAGGGTTTGGGGATCTAAACTCTTGAAAGGGGTAGATAGGGGATTTTGTGGGAGACTATTGTGGGGGTTATTAAGGGGATAGAAGCATTTTAGACCACAACACACATACAGCTGTAGTATTATTTGGGTGGACACTCCCACGCTGTACATGTGGTATAAACGGAGTATAACAGGACCATAGTATAATCACCGCTATCTCTTACAGTCACCATTACTGGGGGGTCCACCTATGCACAGTATAATATGACCCAAAACCTTATTGTGATGAATTGGGCCTCTACACTGTGCTTGATAAGGCGTGAACTAGAGAGGCTAGCGACTCCTGACGCCAAGTCTCCATTACATGCACTTTAACTATACAGGCTTAAGCCGGGATTAAGTTATGTGATGTATAGTAAAAGTAGGAGATCCACATAGACTTTCTGTCTTCTGCTATGATATCAGTAGCTTTGTTGTCATGCTTCGCTTAGGCCGGACTACTATGGAAAGAAATCTAGCAGACCAAAGCTATTCAACCATGTGGTCTCGACATAAATCTCATCCCTTTGCTCCGTTCCCTGCGCTCTTAAGTCCCTACTACTACTTGCAAACCTTCCACCCCTTTATATGACATGTTCATAGCAAGGTACACCACAATGGTGATTGATATCAAGGGGTGGGGGTGTTGAAATTCGGGGAGGGGATTACTAGACTTGCAGGAGCAGTCGGGGTCATGGAGGTGCTGCTAGAGCACATCGTGAGGAAGGCTAGTCCTGCATTTAGGGTCAGTCAATTTGGGAGATTGGGTGTGTCAAGCATGTGAGAGTTTTCGTACTTCAAGCATGTGGGAGATTAGTTAGGGTGTACGTAGGGTTTACTGGATTGCAACCGCACTTGAGGAGTAGAATTTCACGCTTTGAAGGAAGACCACCGGGATGCCTTTCGAAGATTTAGAGCTTTCCCAAATTGGGGGTACCCTTTTGGGGGTCCCCATAATGAGGACTATATTATTTTGAGGTCTATATTGGGTTCCCTTATTTTGGGAAATTACCATTTAGAGTGTTGGATCTGGTTTCTGAGGTTCAGGAGTTAGGCTTCAGGGTCTAGGATTTAGGGTTTAGGACGTATGCTTTATGGTTGAGGGTTCGTACAGCGCGACTGACTATGTGCGTGGATATTGAGGCTGCTGGATTGCCAACGTCAGCACAGCAGTTCAGAAGCTCTGCAAAGTTTGGCTTCAATTTAGGATATAGTGGGAAACAATGGTGTTTTTTTTCCTTCATTTGGGGCATATAGAAAATATGCATGGGGTTTCGGATTCGGCGTAAGGTCGCCAATTGAAAGCCGATCTGTTCTGTAGAGTCTGTGCCAATTGCCACTGGAATTTCCCTTTAAAGAGTTCAGACTATAGCTCATATCCGCTTTGGATTCCCTTCGTGCCCCTTCAGCAGCATAGCTCGGGCAGTTCAAATCACCACAAGCAATTTGACACTCTTGTTATGGGTTTAGGGTATTTTCCCACACCCATTCACCCACCACCCACCCCCTCATGAAAAATATTGTGGATTGTACATTTTTGTATCTGTATATCAGGAGGATCTATTATTACGGAGAGGCGATTCATCGTTATGGCCTACCCGAAAGCGTGCTCAAACCATTACATCATGACACTCTTGTCAGTTATTCCTCCATGCTAGCTCGCTTTATCAATGATGGGTCCCTGTAGGATTGCCTGTAGTGAAGATAGGAGTAGCACCCAGTTGACAAGTGCCCCCCCAAATACACAATTGCGGATTTACTCAAAATCTGCAATTAGGACCTATGATCCCTCATAATCACTACATGTCCCTAGGCCCTCTTTTTGCGTAGCTCGCATTTCAATTGCAGAAGGAGTTCGGGCTCTTACGTTCACTAGGAATAGGAAGGTGGAATTCTTCTTCTTCATGATTGTACCCTGGGGGTGCATGTACAAAATTGGGTACTTATGGCTCGTCTAATAGCGTAGTACAGGTTTTGAGGGGTACATGATTCTTGTGTACTTGGACCCTCTGAGGTAGGGAGTTCAAGAAGTGTTGTTTGTCAGGCTGGCTAGCACATATACTTATCTTTCGACTGTTTCAGGTCCGCACTACATACTAGTAGCAATATCAACCATGGGAGAGGGGCCGCGTGGGAAACACTGCTCTGCAGTTTTCCGGCGACCTCCAAACGCCACAGATGAAATTGTGTTGCATATACCGAGACTTCGCAGGCTTCACCCAAGAGAAATCGGCACAAAGAAAGTTGGTCATGCTTTGTTCAACATGTTCACCTTGAACTGTTGCCTTCGCCACCGTTGACGGATTTTGGACTCAAGTTCCAAGGTGTCTCGCCAATGACTTGTAATTTTGGCTTACTATGACCCACTACCCCTAATGCCTACAGCTTACAAATGCATATCCGAAATTAGTAGGCATAACTTATACACAAGCATGAGTTTTTAGAGTTACAGATAGCCCAAGCCAGCCCAAGTAGAAATCTTGGACAGGAAGTTTGGGGCATAGGGTTCAGAGTTTAGAGTTAAGGGTTTTGGGATTTACTCTCATGGTGGTGTAGGGCCACGACTTGGGGCTCAAAGGCCATCTCAGTTTAGCTGCGTGGTGGTTAGTGCGGCTGTTGCCCAGCGGCAGTTTGGTCGGTTGAAGGGTCGCGGATCTGTTGGTACAGGGCTTTCGTTTGATACAGCTTTCACGGTAGGGTGGTTTCATCCTGTTAAGGGTTTGGAATTGGCGGATTTGTGGTTCAGGTTTGCGGCTAGGTGGTTCACAACATAGGGCAGGTTTCAGGGTTGGGGTGGATTTTGGGGGCTAGCTTAATTAGTGTAGTTTGCAATGCAGGCCACGTTTAAGCTTCAAAGCTGCAAGAGCATGCCGTCTCTCAGCATTCCTCGTAGCCCGAATGGACTCCCATGATTGAAAGGCCTTGCCGGTCTTGCTCCTTGAAGTTTTGAGGCTGTTTCTACCCATTGCAAGGCGTCGATTTCCTACATGATCCCCCGCACTCTAAAATCCATGTATTCTTTGGTTCGTACTCTTTATCTCAGATATATCAGTGAGATGAATCTCAATGCCAAATAGCATCTTTTCTTCTATATTGATCACAAACCCGAGATACACAAATATACAGGCATGTATTTTATTCCCCAAAATCTGTATCCTTGTTCAACGGTGGCTCCTTGGGGCTGGGAGTCTCTAAGCACTCCTTCATTGGGCTCGGGAGTTTATAAATACTATCTACATTGGGCTCCTAGAGTCCATAAATTTTAACCTACATGGCGCCAAGAAGTTTATGCAAATGTTGAACACGATGGGCAAACCCGAATCCCCGACTAGTCCACCTCACCTTCCGCACAGCAACGCCTGCCCGCACGAAAGTTGCCGTAACACAAGGGCTGCACAAGTATCGGCAGGGGCTTGGCCTCCCCGCGTGGGAGCCACTTGCCGAACGAGATCGAAACAGCGTGCATGAATTTCTGCCCGCGTTTAGAAACGCAAGCAGGTCTGCACATCTTAGTAGCGGTGACCAAACGCATATGCCAAACAGTTAGGGTAACAGGCTTGCAGACTCCAAAACACATCCGTTTTCATATCTTTGATAGATACACGCCCTGTTTTGGGTGGCAGATCGCAAAAGACCAGGCAGCTACGTGTGGGTGGTGCCCCAAACTACCCAAACTATCCAAACTGGGTGGGGTTCGGGTAGTTTGGGTGGTTTGGGGGGTCTTGGGTGGGGTTTGGATAGTTTGGGTAGTTTGGGGGGCTCCCGGTAGTGCCCCAAACTACCCAAACTACGCAAACCAGCCAAGCTGTCCCAACTAACCAAACCCCACACGGAAACCACCCAAACCACCCAGACCACCCAAACTACCCAAACTATCCAAACCGGGTAGAGTTTGGATATATAGTTTGTATAGTTTGGGGGCTCCCGGTGCTGCCCCAAACTGCCCACCCAAACTATCCAAACTGGTTTGCATAGTTTGGGCAGTTTGGGCAGTTTGGGCAGTTTGGGCAGTTTGGGGGGTCCCAGGTGGGGTTTGGATAATTTGGGTAGTTTGGGGGGGTTGCACGGCGCAGATGGCGGGACGTAGTTGTCAGCTACCTTTTTACATAGCGGAGGGTGTGAGCCATGGGAGCCTCGCGAGACTTGAAGGGCAATCTGAGCATTCGTAATGGAAGTCTGTGGGGTTCCCTGTAAGTTCCCGCAGCGTTGTTACTGGCGTTGAAAGTCGGGAGAGGGATCTGATGCATGGAGTTAGTGACATGAATTTTGGGCTGTATAGAATCGTGGGATATAAACTACACAGCCAGTCCACCTTCAAATCATGCCCCTATTATCATTTGCGTGCAGAAACCTTGGCTCAAGTAAGACGCCCGACTAGCAAACCAGGGTTTCGACCACCGCGACAGATGTTTGAGTCAGGCGGTTGTCACATTGCCGAGCTTTTTTGGGCAGTATAAGAAAGGTTTGTTGGAGTCTCCCGGTAGATGCTTAAATCAGGCGGTTATCGCATTGCGGAGCATTTTTGGCTGTCTAAGAAATGTTTGTTTCAGTCTCCCGACGTAAGATGGAGTGCATGAGGCGGACCACGGGCTTTCCCAACTTCAGGAAGTACATGTTTGGAAAGTGCCAGTCTTGAGCACCAAGATGATGGGCGCGTAGTTTGGAATCTACGCTGCCAGGGTTGGCAGCGCATGCGCAAGCGGTCTATGATCAAAGCCTGTGGGGTTGCAACAGGCATGGGCTCCGTTTCGCGAGAAGCCCGCGAGTTGTGTGTGGGGCAGATATGTATGGGGCATGTGTGGTGAAGGTACATTGCAGCAGACCACAACAAGGGCATGTCGCGGGCGTTCATGGGCCAGCGTGACAAGACAGGGTGTTGATCCACATCCGCACCAAACGACCTTGGTATTTCCCAAAACCAAGGTCTTGAGATACTCTGACCAAATTCTGTGCGGGCAGTTGCAAAAGTAGTTGTCGAGCTTTTTGCTGTTGTGGAGCGGTGATTCGGAATTGAAATCAGTCCAGGCGCCCAACGGTTTGTAACGTTTTATCGAGCATCCTGATTGCAACTTTGACCAAATCGCGACCAGATATGCGTCAGCCCTAATTACAATGCAAACAGCTCAGAACAAACAACGGGTTTGCGTTTGATTTGCTCATATGACCTTTGGTCAAACAGGTGTGTGGGCGTTAACAAGATCGTTGGTTTCATTTTTGCATGCTGACAAGAAGATGTACAGACCTTACACAAAAGAATGAACACTTTTCAAAAGTGGGAAGGCGCAGCGCGTCTACATGGTAATTGAAACATAGAACGGATTTTTTTGAACAGCGACGGTTTTGAAAGTGGAAGGTCCCCAGATCCGGGGAAATTTCTGGCGCAGACAGACTGGAAAGCTGCGTGAGGGCTTCTCAAAATCGCCCATTTGTTTGAAAACACGGCCACCTCTTCAATCGCACGTCTCCTCCGCCCAGCGAGTGCAATTTTCTGCGGACATACAATCTTCTGTTCAGGGACTCTTACCTGCCAGGGCGCTCGTGAGAGTTTCTCGACATGGCCCGCGCGCATTGTTCGCCCCAGCATGCCATTCACGCCCAAGGGTTTTTTTCGAAGATTATTGAAACTTGGTATGTACGAAGCCGTCACGGCGGGTTTCTTTGTTGCACCGGTGTCGGTAGCTTTCCATAATGCGCCACTGGGCCTCGTATGCCGGTGGGCTTACGACGGCATACTAGGCTCAAGCTCCACTTGATGTAGTAGAGATACACATTTCTAAGGAGGCTTTCTAAGGTCGAACATTAGTTGGCCTGGTGGTCATGTCATGGCACAAAAGCAGCAAGGCGTCAGTGTGCCCAAACTTCCCCAGACATTCCGCAAGTAGGATTCAGGGTTTGGAGCTGAGCTTGCCAACAACGGTACTCAGTTAATATCAAGTTGTACCTGGCTTGTTTGATAGACACATTTCCAGCCCAGCAAGAGATGATTTCACGGAGGAAAGCCATTTGGCCATTGCACTGCTTGAGCCAAGTTTTGCCTTTTTTCAGCTGTAGAAAATTCCTAGTTTCAGGTGTTATACCACAAACACAAAAAAAACATCCTCCCAAAAAATGGGTTCTGCAGGGTCCAGGTAAGCCCTAAACCTGCGCTGGGCAGGTTGGTGCCAAGTCTCAGTCGCAGTACGTCAACACCCCTTGTTCCTTGGAGTTTGGAAGGTCTGAGGGTTGTGAAAGTTATGGATCCATTATTGGAGGATCCCTGTGATGAGATTATAGCTTCCGGTATATGCGGGGTACCCCTGCTTGTGGAAACTCCCGGCTGCAGATTTCGCGTTGAAGAACACGGTTTTAGGATGTCTTTATGCCAATTTCCCTTTGTCACTATGATGCTTCTCTTGGGCTTGTGTCGGGCCATGCACTGTTTTTGAGGCTTTGGATTGAGATGGATTGAGCTTACCGTGAACTAAAGCCATTTAATGATTTATTGCCTGTCATGCTGGATTCTGACAGAATCTGGCCCTGTTTTGGCTACTGCTGTAGCCTGGTGCTGCACTAGAATACAACCTCTGATTTTGAAGGCTACACGGGGCTTTGTAAGGCTGGGGCCCCCGGAGTGTTGCAGGGTTCCGTCTGCGATTGCACCATGTGGGTTGTAAACTTAGGTGAGGGGTTCCAGATATGGATCTCCTGGCTGAACACTTTAACCCTGTTCATGGGGACTCCCAATTAGGGACCCCTACTTTGTTGACACCTCTGAAAGCCAATCCTCATACATCCCCATCAAACCCTTGTAAGCCCATATAAATCTAAACCTTGCAAACTCTTCGCATGCTCCAAAGGAATGTTTCATATCTTTGACTATGTGAATACCTGAATGCTCATAGTCTCTGCATATTCTCTATCTACTCCTAAATTAAAAGCACCGATACCTTATGGACCCCCGCAAGCATGAAATACTCCTTCTGATTTGCCATAGCTACTTGCATGCTTAATTCTGCTAAACCTCTGATTGCGATTCTGGGTGATGGCGGGGATCAGAGCTCTACGAGAGACCCACATGCAAATGCTTGGAGCAGTACGTACCCCGTCGTAAAACCTCAAAAGGGCCCTGTACGCACAGGATACTGTCCCGCACAGGCTACTGTCCTTCTTAAAATGGGCTTTGGGGTTTCCATGTTAGTTTGCGGAAAGGTAAACCTTTTCTTCCTTGCTTGCAATCCTACTTTGTTTTGCAACTCTCATAATTCCCACATGCACCTGAGATATCACTTGGATAAAGCTGCTACGAACACCAAAATAAAAACTCACCTGAAATTTCTGTCAGTTTAGGACTATAACAACTTGAGCCCTTAAGCTTTATTCCCCAACCTGAGCCCTTAAGCTTTATTCCCCAACCCACATTAAAGCCGTAACACTAGACTCACTAGACCCTAATTAAGCCACATCAAACCTGGAACCCAAGGAACTGACCTACCTCAAGCCCTTAGCCGAGATGCTAACCTTAAACCCTAAACCCTAAACGCCCTAAACACCCTCGAATCTAAACACCCTGAACCCTAAACACCCTAAGCCCCAAATTGAAATTAGGCCGTAGATCTGTTTATCATCTTGGCTCATAAACACCAGAAGGACAAATCAAGGGCCTTGTTCCAGTCTCCGATATTGCATTGTAGATGAAGCTATATACATAATGTAGAATTTAGGCTTCAGGGTTTAGGGGTTTAGGGTTAATATATACATATATGGTACTTTCCCAAAAGAGGCCCAGTATAGACCCTAATTTACTATAGTCCTTATTCTGGGGACCCCCAAAAGAGGTACCCCCACTTTTTGGAAAGCCCCATGTATGTGTATAGATGCTACCCAGAAGCAAGGGTCGCCCATGGTCCCTGCATATGACTGCCATAGGCGGGGAGGCCAAGATCCAACGCACCCTAAACCCTAAACCCCAAAACCCTAAACCCCAAAACCTGAACCCTGAAGCCTTGAATCATGTTCAGCAAGCAGAGGCTTAGTCCACCACATTCCAGAGCAAAGCAACCCTTGGCTACCTGGCATGATAGGGGGTTTAGGGTTTAGGGTTTTAGGCTTTTCCTTGTGAACTTGTAAACCGCTGGTCTTGAGCGGCCACCCAAAAATCCGGACCCTGAACTGGAACAGCACTAGGTCTCTGCTGTTTAAATTGCACAACTTGGTTCAGGGCTTTTGGTTGACCATGAAGACCAAGGCGGACCTTGAGACATTCAGACGGCCAACTTCTTCATTGATCTTGCGACCTTGTAACCCTTAGACCCTGCAACATTACATGCCCATAACTACCATATGCCTATCAGTGGGTCTTAATTTGTGGGGTTCGGTGCACAACCTGGGTACCAACACTACTTACTGGCTCTCAATGGGAAATAAGGGAATATAATCCTTATGTAATTCCAAAACAATATATGTTCCCTTGTTCTCTACTAACCCAAGGAAGACTATTGACTATTAGCGACTCCTTCCCCTTCAGCATTTGTCAAAGCGTGAACTCGGAGAGGGAATCTTGGAGCCTACATGTAGGGTTTGGGGCTTGGGAATTTACTCTGACGCCTAAAACCAACCTCAATAACCAGTAGACCCTAATTTTCCCTTGATTAGTTGCCATGTTCGCTGTGGGTAGTCCACTAGATTGAGTGACTGTTCTTGTCACAGGAGGGGTTTAGAGGGTAAGAGGTGTCGAGGGTAAAGGCTGGAGGGTATATATTAGGGTTATACTAGGGTTATATAGGGTATGTATATTATGTATATATATATATATATGTAGGGGTTATATTGGGATAATGGAAAAGAAAATAGAAACTATTTTTAAGAGTTTCAGGAGCTTCTGGTTTCGGAACTTTGGACGCAGTAAGTTATGAGAAGGTGGGTTTGGAGTTTAGGGTTTAGGATTTAGGCTAGGATGCACACTCTGGGTCGAAGAAGGCCTGCGGTTCTCATGTTGTGGAGGCTTCCTGAGGTAGGTACAGTGCGTTGCACAAGTTCGATTCTTTGTCCATCTAAAATTACATGGGGCCTCCGCTGCAAGTCTGGGATGGGTAAGCTTCCGCTGATCTTCGTGAGGCGTTAGGCCAGCAACAAGGCGGGATGCACAAATAATGACGCGGGTGCTTAGGGTTTTGGGGCTTAGGATTTTGGATAATGACTGATTCCGTTCTCTTACGGTCCCTGGATACCTGCCAAAATGTACACCCGAACCCTATTTTCTTTGCACCCGCAATCCCCCCAAACTCTTCTACAAGCCCATTTGCCATCTAATTTGTTAAATTGACTTTCAGTTTGATTCTTTGCGAAACTGATTGTTCGGCGGCCCCTGCCTCCATTTGGAGTTTTTTGTGCGTTTGATGGTTGACATGTATTGACCCACGGTCAAGGGTTTAAGATGTGCTCTCGTGTGTGCACAAGTCCAGAATCCTGAAGCTTTGACGGTTGGGTTTCGGGGCTTAGGTCTGGGGTGTAGTGGCGTTAGGTTTAGAAGGAGTTGGCCTGTCAAATCCCCCAGGCGGAACGATGCGCATTTAGCCTAAATCACAGACTGATATGATAATCAGAGTAAGAGGAGGAATGGTCAAGATCATAGAAATGTTTCCTACTCGCCCAGGGAGGAGGAGTACTACATTCCCTTGCACGATGCGACCAATGCAGGCCGGTCCTAGACCCTATAAACCTTAAATAGCAGTTTCCATTTTATTTTCCATTATCCCAATATATACACCATTATCCCTATAGAGTCCTGGTATGACCCCCTATAATCCCTGTAGTTTCCATTTTATTTTCCATTATCCCAAACTAACCCCAATATACCAAAATAGGGGGACACCAATATAGACCCCAAACACTCTCATCCTTATTACGGGAACCCCCAAAAGTGTACCCCTACTTTTGGGAAACCCCCAAATAACCCTACTCTAGCCCTACTAGACTCCTCGCTCCACTCCAGAGAGTTTTTTCTTTTCGGCTTGGAAGCCTACATAGTCCCCTCTTTCCCTGAGGGTACAAGGAGCCAACTAATAGGGTCCCTGTAGGGGGATATATGGGGACTATATAGGGGTATATGGGACCCAAAGAATAGGGTTTTAGGGCCCAAATATTAGAATATTAATGGTATTTCGGCCCTCAAACCCTTTTATTTGGGTCCTTGGACCCTTGGGGTTTGAGGGTTTCCGGCAATTGGGGGTAGCAGTCTGGGGCGTCCCCAATTGCATGTATCTCTGCGGCGGTTGCAGTTTTGGTGCCTGAGTCTCTTTTCTGGCCCTGAAACCCTTCAAACATGGTTGGAATGGGAAAGACTCCGATGATTTTCGTGTGCCGGGTAGATAAGCCGTTCCGCATCCAGTTTTTGACCATGCATAACGCTTTTCGACTCAGCAAAACACCGATGAGAACAAAAGCTTTCTAGATGAGAAAAAGTCAGAAGGCGAACCGACAAAAAAAGTTTCCTGAACACGAAACACGCCGTTTCATGCACTGGAGTTGTTCGAAGTTTGACCTTCATCTATTCCAGCAACTGGCTTGAAACAGGCGCAGTCTTTAAAGGCGAGCCATGATGATAGAGGTCAGGTTGCGCGGCAGTTTAGCCAAAAACTAAATAAACTCTCAGCCAAGAACCAAAAACCAGGCAGGTTACCACCCTAATCCTAAACCCTGAATCAAACTAATCTACACTTCTGCGGAGAGCAGCCCACTGACGGACATAGCAAGGCTGGGTGGCACGGCAACCCGACTTATCCGACTTAGCATTGGTACCCCAAGGGTCCATGTAGGTATGAAGTACATGCTTATAGGGCCTAAGTATATATGATATACCTACATTGACCTTTGGGGCATTATCCAAACCTGACAAGAGAAAGAACCGATCTACATGTTCAAGAGGCGTCACGGAGGTCAGCTTGCGCATCAACCCAACCTAGCAGCTTCAGCATTCATTGTTGAGGGACCAGGGTTCAAGGTTTAGAGTTCAAAGTGAGAGGTTTTCTTTGGTTTTATCTTTAGGGTCTATTGGGGTTTATGGGCATATTCTGAAAATAAGGTTTGGAGTTCATTGGGCGCCTTTCCCCTATATTTGCGAGGGAAAGTGATTGAAAGTGTCGCCTGGCTACGGGGGTGGCAGAATATGGGACCCTTCCGATTCATGGACCCTGATTTTATGAGTCCATGGTTTGGGTCACAGTCAGCCGCTTGACCTAGGAATTTCCCGTTTCCAGGTGGTTAGTTTACCCACGAAAGCCTAAGAACCCTGATGTACTCTGAGTCTCCGCAGTAAAGCCCCTGCATTTACATTACTATTTACAGGTACCCACCTGACCTGAATGCTACCTTGACTGGGCAGGTAATATCGAAGTCTCCATGTGGTTGCTTGACCATGGAGCGGATGCCCGCGCTAAGAACAAGGACCTTCATGGGGAACGTGCGATGTCTGATATAAATATATATATGAGGGCTTGAATCATGAGAAAAAAGTTCCTCAGCTACTTGAAAGGTGCTACAACCCGAGTGGCAAAGACAGGAGGTTTTCGGCCACAATAGCTTTACACCCTAAACCCTAAACCGCTTTTTTGCGCATGAAGCTCTTAGCTTCTTGGAAAGCCCAACAACCTCATGTGAGCTATAGTCTAAACTCCTTAAAGGGGGATTAAGTAGGGAACTACTATAGGGCTTATTAAGGAGGATACTAGGAGTTTGGAAAATGGCTCATGTCATCCCTCCCCCCTCAAGATCCCTAAGCCCTAAGCATGCTATCAGAAAATCCCACGGACCACTCCTGGTTTGCCTGGCGCCCCTGGGTTTAGGGTTTAAGGTTTGTAGGAAGCAAGCTCCTAAAACAACAAGGCCTGTGCAAATTTTGAGATCCAAGCAGCCAGGGTTCAACCAGGACGTCCAAGCGGCCACGTATGTCCAGACCTATACTACGGTACTAGTATTCCTAACATGCAGAAGTTTTAGCCCTGAACAGTGCTTGGGAAACAACTGAGATGCGTTAAACGCCCAGAGCTGTTTCTCAAAACTGGCTTGGAAGTCGGGTCCCTAAACCCCAAACCCTACTTGGAGGGTCAGGGGGACTTAGTAAGTAGGTTAATAATTAGGATAACTAGGGTTACTAAATAGCTTATAGGGGTTATTAACCTACTTACTAAGTCCCCCTGACCCTCCAAGTATGTAGGGTCCTTCGAGGACAACATTGGGTTCCTCCTTGCCTGTGTACATCCCCTGGGTCCTTCAGAGCAGGTCTTTCATCTTCCCAGAGCCTATAGTCCCCCTTAAGTAGATAGAATATTGCTTTGGGTACATTATGTTATGATCCCCATATACCACATATTACATATTCTATCTACTTAAGGGGGACTATAAACCTTACATCCTTGAATTACATACCCTAAATAGTCCCTCTTACCCACATGGCATCCTTTTGAGGTATCCCTTCGCTTTGAGAACTTCACGTGATTGCCTGAGGATGGCGTTACGCCACTACACTTCGTGGCCCTTCGAGGTGCTGGGTTGTGTTTGGGGTTCTCAGGCTTTGGGGTAGCGTTCTGTAATTACGTACTTGGAGGTCCGGTTATGGCCTACAGATTGCAGAAAAACCCAAGTATAAGCTTTTTTGTCCCTTAATATGGGGTTGGACCTAAGGTTGGGGGATTGGGGTGTCGCCCTGCTGAAGTAATCGGACTTCCACCAATCTTTGCGCTTTCTCAATTTTGGCATATCTTAAGGTTCTGTTGCTGCTGTTTGTAGTATTCTTAAACATGGACCCCATTATCACAGGGTACGGGGCTTTGTGGCGACCCTCCAGGTGTTGTCGGAGGAATCGAGAGCAACGAGGAGGTACGCGGCCAATGTCTTTCACTTGCATGCCTGCTAGCATTCAGGGTCTGGGGTTGCGGGTAAAAACTCGAGCATGGTCATAGCCATAGCAAACCATAGATATCCAAAAGACCGTAGGTCAATTACCCCTAAACCTTACAGGGAGCTTCACAAGCCCAATCCTGGGTTTAGGGCATATATATATATATGTGCGTCTAAGCCATGCATTACCCTCCCTCTCCAACATTGGAATCACATATTAGGTTCATTTTAAGGTTTATAGGGTGTAGAGGTATTTTTGGGCGTGTAGGAGGCAAAGCCCTTTTTTGAGACATGCCCACAGACCCACTGCCAGAAGAAGTGTTAGGGCTTTGGCAGCAGAAGAAGTTCCTTCAGGAGCCAGATAATCTACCATTTCCAGAAAGAAACATGAGACCTTCTATGCGCAGCACCTTACAACCCTTCTTTTGTGGAAGGGTATGCCATCATGTTTAGGACATGTCTATGAGTGTTCTTCCTGCGCCAAGAGAGGGTTTACACGATTTACATTTTTAGGGGTTCATGAACGACGTCCGCAGGGCCCTGTAGCAGGCAATGCACGCGGTTGAGGGTTTGAAGTGTGGTTTGCTCTCTAAGGTGAGGGTTTCAGACAATGTGAGCCTGATTGCGGCTCAGCCTCTAGTTTGTTCCTCCACCTTGGGAAAAAATTCAAGACACGCAGGCGAAAATTCATAGAACACCACTAAACGCAACAGGCATCGCGCAGGGGTTTCATAGCTTGATGACTGTCACTGATTCAGCAGGATATGCCTCTAGACCATGTAGAAGCTATAGTCTGAGGCCTTGAAGGGGGTTCTATAAGGGATAATATAAGGAGTTTAGATTATAATCCCTACAATCCCCTAAAACCTCAGTTTCTATTTCATTGTCCATTCTCTTTTCCACTTGATTCTCCATTATTAGGGGGGATACTAGGAGTTTAGATTTCAGCTCCTATAAGCAATAGAAAAATTTGGTAGCAGTGCCGAGATGCCCTGTGGGAAATCCTACTGGCAGTCTGCGGCGGCATCCCCCATTGTTTGATTAGGGTTTAGGAATGAGGGCTTATGGTTTAGGGTT
>CAJNIZ010044571.1:74703-86592 GCA_905231905.1 Symbiodinium pilosum | reverse complement strand
CCCCCCCCCCCCCCCCCACTCCCGCCCTCCCGTCCATCCGGTGCTCCCCACCCAGCTGCTCCCCTCATCCTATAGCCTCCATCCAGCCCGTCTCCAGCACCAGCCCCCTCAGCTCTTCCAGCCTCTACGTGGGGGGGCGCGATGTAGCATCAGTTTGACAACGATACGGATGCAATATCGATAAGGGTATTGTTGAAACGGCCATTATAATCACTGAAAAAATATCAGATTCAGGTTTGGGGTCTGTGTTCATGGACGGGAATTCCTTCGCATTTGGTTTGCGTGACTGGCCGCAGCAGTCCAGCAGCTAGCTCATGGACAAGACAAATGGTAGATTCCGCAAATAAGCGGAACCCCAATATAGACCCCAATATATTATGGTCCTTATAAGTAATTAAGCCATTCAAACGGAGCCTCGATAATCAGAAAAGATTACCTCTCCATATCTCTGGTGGGGTTTCATATGGCATTTTCCCCTACATGGGGGGACCCCAGTAGAGACCCTATTATACCATAATCCTTATTTATGAACTGGACCCCAAAAGGCTACCTCTAATTTTGAGAAACTCTCATTTTTATTTTTACCCCCCGCTAAACCTTGCCACGAGACCTTGAGCCTTGGATTATGCCCAGCGACCGTTTGCCGCAAGACCCAGTGCAATTTCAACTGCCTACGGATATTCAGCACTGACTTCTAAGCACGCGCACGTGCATGTTCCTGTCTAGGGGCTGGAGGACCTGAAGCACAAAAGCGGATAGAAACTAAACCAGATATCTTAGCCCTAAACATCAAGGTGCTGCTGACCTGTAAAATTGTCTTGGGGGGCAGCTATGGCGTCCCTTCTCACAGCCATACAGACCTAGGGTTTTTATAAGCTATAGAAGGGCACCGCTATGTTGAGAAAACCTCCTGTATCTTTCAGGGATGCCTCGCAGACGCATATTACGCATTGCCATGCGAGGACTCACAACATCTTGTGGGTAAGTTCATGTAAGTTCCGCATGTCAAGCCCCAACCTTCAGATAGCTTACATAAGCCGTGTATTCCCTACATGGGGTCCTGAACCCTAAGCCATGTTGGCCCCTTTGTACGCTTGATAGTGATCCGCACGATCCCTCTTAGCCTGTGTAATCCCCGAGTATGTCTAGGCTCCGTAGAGGTATAGTCCCTCTTAAGTAGGTAGAAAATGGCTTTGGGTATATTTTAGTAAGATCCCCATATATCCCATATTCTATCTACTTAAGGGGGACTATACCTCATTTTAAGACACCCTTAACTCCAAACTCTGAATCCCCTGAACCCTTTGAGGATGCCTCTGTATACCTCTATGACCAGACACCCCTACATGTCCCTACATGCTCTAGAACCCCTGAAAGTTAACCCTAAACCTTAAACCCTAAAACCGTAAACCCTTAACGCCCTAAATCTACAACTAAAACCCTACACTGGCCCTAAACCCCAAACCCTAAATTCTAGCTTCCCTTTTATTTTCCATTATCCAAAAAATTCCAAAAAATAACCCCAATGTACCCTAAACCCAAAATCCCAAACCCTGAACCTTCAACCCTACACTAAGGATCCCTTTGTCTGAAAAAAAAGCTTGCCGAGCCTAGGCTTGCCCTTGCGCTGATCCAGCTTGGTTTCACCTGGGGCTCCTGACTCCAAATTTCAGGCTTTTAGGGGGTTTGGGGTTTAGGGGTTTATAAGGTTTAGGGTGTATTGGGGTTATTGTGGGGTAATTTAGGGGGTTTGGGTTTAGGGGTTTACAGGGTTTAGGGTATATTGGGGTGATATGGGAATAATTTAGGGGGTTTGGGCTTAGGGGTTTATAGGGTTTAGGGATAATTGGGTGGTTTGGGTTTAGGGGTTTATAGGGTTCAAGGAAGATTTGGGTGGTTTGGGTTTAGGGGTTGATAGGGTTTGGGGTATATTGGGGTTATTGTGGGGTAGTTGGCTTTTAGGGGGGTTGGGTTTAGGAGTTTATAGGGTTTAGCGTGTATTGGGGTTATCTTGGGGATAATTGAAAATAGGGGGCTTTGGGTTTAGGAGTTTATAGGGTTAGGGTTTAGGATATATTGGGGTTATTTTGGGATAGTGGAAAATTAAAATGGAAGCTACTATTTAGGGTTTGAGGTTTAGGGTTTAGGGGTTAGGTCTCTGGGGAGTAGGGCTGAGCTCAGGGTTTTGGGGTAGTTCCTTCAGTCTTCTGGTGTAAAATGAGGCTTTGGGCCTTAAACCTGTTCTGGCTTGCATCCTCCAATTATCCTTATGACTTCTTGTACTATATTCCCCAATAATAGTGACAATATTCTAACAGTATCCGAATCCTAAACCCAAATAAAGGTCCACACGGAGTCCTATTATGAGGGCTTATCTAGGCTTCATTGGGGGCTCCTTCTTCGGGGTTTTGGCATTGGGGTATTTAGGGTTGAGGATTGAGGATATAGGGCGCAGAGTTTTGGCTTATCTGCAATCCGGTAATCTCAAGTACCTACGTTTCATGGGGTATGCCTGTTAGTTTTAGGGTCATTTCTCCTAAGTTGTAGATAATTGGGGTAGCAGTTCGTTTTGAGCATTTAATTTCAGCTTGTTGGGTTTTCATGTTCTGGGGCTCAAGTATGAAGATGCCGGTTTGCTGGCTTCAGGGTAAATTTGTAGCGATGGTGTGACTCAGACAGCAGAGGTCCGAAGGCAAGTAGCAAGTACCTCCGGACAAGCAAGGGCGTAGATTTGAAGCTGCTGGTTCAAGCTTTGCTTACCCTATCTTCCAAGGTCATTGTGTCTGGCTCCGGGTTAGGCTGTTAGACTTTGAAGAAGAATGTCTTCACCGCATGTAATTCAGCGGTTCCTTGCCCTCGACAATTCCTGGGCTATTCGGAAATTTTGGAGTCCTGTTTTTGCATATATTACGGATATCATTCTGTTCTGAACGCTGGCGTGTCTTTACACTGGGGCGGCGGGTGATCGTTAGGGCCGGTAAATGCACATTCATTTGTTGGGGTCAATTTTCGTGCTTCACGGCCGGCTTGTCCATCTTAGTAGCCGCCTTGCGCATGCAGGGTTTACAGTTTGTGGTGTGGATATCCAGATTGACGATCTGACCCGGGTACAGCCGTGCAGTCTCGTGCCAGTTGATGCGCCACAAAGGCGTTGGCAAAGTCTTGGAAAGGTCCATGATGCTTGGCCTCTAGCCGCAGGCAGCCGGATCTCCTAATCATAAGAGGCATAGTCTAAACTCCTTCAAGGGGTTACATAGGGAAGCATATAGGGGATTATTATAGGAGTTATTAAGGGGGGCACTAGGGGTTTAGACTATAGGCATTTTTAAGGCCTTGAGCCTAACAACGAATACACGTGTACGACAGCGGGATACAGTGGGGCTGGCCGCTTCTCAATCTGAAGATCAAGCCAATAGATGCGGGGATGCCTGTGAAGAAATAGGTGGGTTTGGGGGTTTAAGGTTTAGCGATAACCCCTACAACATCTGATGCTGAGGCTCTTGAGCGGTACCTACTCCTATTTAGATCCGTCTTTGGACTTTCACCTTTCGACACAACATCTACCTAAACCCTATAAACCGTGAGCCCAAGGTGCCAAGAACGCCGCATCGCTGTTGCCAAGTGCATCGCAGGAGGCCTGCGGGAATCCCCCCTGTGCTTACATATGTTTTAGTTTAGGGTTTAGTGTGCATGCTCTTTTCATTGTATGTCAATGGTTGCAATCAAGTTGTATTTAAATACCCCTAAAACCCTAAACCCTAAACCTTGGAATTCTCTAGCCCGGTACACAAACTGGATGTTGGTGTAAACGGCCGCCAGGTCTGGGTTGCGTCAGTATTTGGAGGTTTCCCCGAAATTAGGGGTATCCTCTTGCGGATCCTTATAATAAGTATAGAATATTTGGGCCATTTTGGAGTTGATATTGAGGTCCCCATATTTAGGGGACTTACCATTCCAAGACATCCGAATCTTGGCGGCCAGGGTCGTAAGCACTCTCTTTGCAATCCCGGCATACAATTCATTACGATGCAGATTACCCCATGTCTTCTGATACATACCCTCCCCTGTCAAACGATCTTAGCCCTGAAGAACGGACAGGGGATCATGCTTTTGGGGATGCAGTGCTTACCATCTTACGGGAGTGTTTAGACAACCCTATAAACCTTAAACCTTCGCGTCGTGCACATGGAAATCGTGGGTTGCATTGTTGTCTTGCTACACGAACGGGATCAAACATGTTGCCTTGAGGGTTGAGGCTGTGTGGCACTCTTTGGTGCTCCGGGTCTGGGGACATGGGGCCTTTTCATGACTACAGATCCATTCCCTTATTTCCTACCAGGCACCGGGTAGAAGAACTCAGGCAGTTCTTGTTTTGTGGGAGGGAGAACAATCGAGATTTTAGGTTAGTCAGACGTAAGAGTCACGCCAATGGTGATATCGGCGGTACGAGTGCACAGCTCCAAATGAGCGGCATAACTTTACGGTACACCGCTGAGTGTTGAACTGCTGGATTTGTGGGAGGTTGCACGGGGGGATGCACTTAAAGTTCCTCGACGTGTTTGACACGTGTGCGGGATTTTGTGGGCTAGCTTTTGTAGTGCTTGTATGCTTAGTCTGCAGACTTGGGCTTGTAGACGCTTGGCTGTGGAGGGGCGAAGGGTTCCTAGGCAAGGAAGTTCATACTGTGTGGAATCTGATCTCCTAGGCCAACCGAAAATTGAAATCCATTTGATGGCTCAACTCGAAGCACTTGAACCCCCCTGCTCTGCCCTGAGACTTGAACGCTCCAGGACCTCTTGCTGATGGTTTGCTGTGTCCTGCTGAAGTCATGGCTCTGCATCTATATGCCCCATGCTTGCAGTCAGAGAGGCCGTGCTAAGTGCTTGTGCAAGACCACGCTTAGGATAAAGCGCGTAGAAAAAGAAAAGTCGCCAGCAGGTGCATGATCAAAGCCTCTGGGGCATGCCCCATCCCAGACCCCCTAAAGGATCAAACAAATGGAACCCCCCCATATGAACCCATTACTACATTGGGGAAACTAGGGGATGATAAGGGGGTGGATATCGGTTTTCACTCTGCAGTTTGGAGTTCAGCTTCAATGATTCAGGCTTTGATACAGGCTGCGAGGTTTCGGGAAGCCCTCTAAAAGTTCGATTCGGTTTAGGGTGTTTAGAGAGAGAGGAGAAAGTTAGGCCGCAATGGTTGTAACCCGAGCTTTTTAATTCTGACTCATTGTTGGCGGTTTTCTGTGACTCCATGCTTGCCCCAACATACATGCCCTTGCACAGGCTACTGTCCAAAAGGACATTTTTCAAGCGGTTTATCACATCCCAGCATTGAAATAAACACCCCGTAAACAGTAAATCCTAACTGAACCCAGACATATCTTTTTATGTGCTAGAGATGATCAGTTTGGAGGAAGGATGGATTGGGAGCTATCCTCCACTGGATTACGCCAACGCAAAAAGCTAAGCCCTTAACGTTCTCGTGCGGAGTTTTCTGCAGCCGTGGGTACTGCCGGCCTTTCTGGCGCGCTTTGACGCTTGAAATGAAGGCTGTGGAGGGAACTGGCCAGAATTTTGATGCAAGGGGCTTGGCGACGGAGAACACAGCCCTTGTCGCTGGGATCCTGCAAATGGTGCACTTCCGACTCTTTTCAAACTGGTCGGCATCATGTGCAGCTCTCAGCGTGCGCTCCGGACAGCAAGAGCACACTAAACTCCGAACCACCGGGGCGTAGGAGGGTGTAAATTCTCACGCCGCAGCCACAACTTGAAATTTCGGTGTCTTGAAAACACTGGAGCTCAACCCCCTAAAGCACTGGTGGCTACTTGGAGGGAGGGTAACTGCGGGTCAGCATGGGGCCGAGGCACGTATCTGTATATCATGGGGGTTTCCATTCTGGGAGTTCCTAAATCAGAGCTATATAGTATATTGTGTCTATATTAGGGCTCCCCATGTTTCGGGGACTTACCGTATCTGCCCGCCTATCTTACCCTGCGGTGCTCCCAGAAGCTTTTTTTTTTATTTTAAATTCCCTATTACTTAGATGGTCAGGGGGACTTAGTAAGTAGGTTAAAACTGGGGAGAACAGGTTCATCATGTGTACTACAGCGGTTATTTCCCTGCTTACTAGTTTGGGGAATGATAACAAACTGCAAACTTTAATCCCTCATCCCTAATCCCTTATTCTTATCTCCCGCTATATGAGCCATATTCTAAACTCCTAGTATTCCCCTTAGTAACCCCTATAGTAGTCCCCTATATAATCCCCTATATAACCCCCTTTAAGGAGTTTAGACTATGTCTCATATGAGTCCTTGAAAGAGGTCCCTGAATCAGGAGTCCCTAAACCCTAAACCCTAAGCCCAGTCAGTGAAAGGTTGCGGCTCCACACCAGCGGTGTGCGAATCCACGCCATCTCTAGCGCCTGTGGCTGGTAGGTTTAGGCCAGTTTGGGGTTTACATAGAGATTTAGGGTTTAGGGGTTTAGGGGTTTAGGGTTTAGGGTTGGTAGGGACCATGATAGGGGAGTACAATGGGGTTATAGGGGGTGACATAAGGATTAGGGAGCACTGAATAGTGCTTGTAGTAGGGCTTTGGGTTTACGTTGGCTTTATGGGTTCTGTCCACGGTTTAGGGATTAGGAGCTGTACCTAAAGGCTCCAAGCACGTCTGAGGGATGTACTTGGGACGTCATTGGGTTCCTACCTAAGCCTAACCCTCAACCCGCAGCCCGTTGTGAAAGAAAGTACTTTTGGGCCCAGTGGTTTGGCTTGGTGCCTTAAGGGGGGTTGGGTTTTACCAGGGCTCGTGTTTATGGGATTAAGGTGTTTAGGGTTTCGGTTGTTTACGGTTTAGAGCGCTTAGGTGCTTCTGGGTTTGGGCGAAGGTTCACCTGGTTGTTTAGGGTTTAGGGGATTTAGGGTTTAGTTGTTTTAAGGGCTTGGGGCTACGGTTTGCCCACCCTTGAGCTCCAAGTACCTACGAAGAAGATAGCCCCTAAGGCCTCCTGTGGGATTTAGGGTTTAGGGTTTAGGGCCATTAGGGACCAAGCATATACCGTGTTCGGAGGTTGAAGTGCCAGAGAAGTCTTAGCAAAGGCCTCAAAATCCTTGAGTTGGGATTTGGGGCTTCAGGGTGTTGGTTGGGGGGGGTGGATTTCTTCAGAAAAATAGCGTTGAGGTTTGAGGATGATGGCTTAGGGTTATGATGCACCATACTTTCCAGTATCATTATCTTAGGTTCCTTGTCTAATTATAGTATAGGGTTCAAATAGACAGTGGTCATTACCTATTCAGTCGCTTTACCCGGATGTTGGGTCCTAAAGTCTAAACCTGTTCTTCATTCACGCGTCGCAGTTGATGGCTTCCAAACTTGCATAGGTTCAGGGGCCCCAGTACGCCTTACTTAAGGAAGATACCCTGCATGATACATGGGGTGTGGGGTATAATGCTGCAGAATCAAATGGTCCAGAAAATGGAGAAGAAATGGATGCTGGGTTTATGTGAGGATAAATAACATGATTGAGCGATATACCCTGCATCGTACTAGGACCCCTATCATGTGATTTAAGGCACACTATTCCGCACAAACTTCCCCACAGTGCAAGACTGAATAGGTCAGTTCTTCATGTACATACCCTAGGGCTCAATGTGGGTACTATTGATCCTTTTTGGGGCCCAATGTAGCTAGTATTCGTAGACTTAGAGCTCTGGGGGTACCCATGTTTTGAATCAGTGCTGCGGCTTCGCTCTCCATTCACATGTCTTTTTTGAATACTCGTAGCTTTCTTGGCGGTTCCAGTGAAGGGACGGGTTGGGAACGGAGTCCGTACACTCACAAAGCTGTAGGTCGAAGACTGGATTTTGAGAATAAGCATGCTGAGTCCAAGCACGCAGTGGACATGTGCAAAAAGGACTTCTCTGCATGTTTGGCAGCTGGCCTCCATTAAAATATGGTTTTGGAAATGTGGCTCTCGAAAAAATAAAAACATGATTTGGCACTTATTCATCTGTAGGCCGTGTTTGGCTGGTTGCTGCGAAGGATATTAAGCCAACTTAGGGTTGTACGGCAATCATATGGTACTTTCCCAAAATAAGGGGACCCCAATATAGACCCTAATATACTATAGTCCTTATTATGGGGAGCCCCAAAAAGGGTACCCCTAATTTTGGGAAACCCCCATATGGTTGACTCTATGTTCATGTGTCTAAGTTTGAGCTTCTTAGCAGCAACCCAGCCATAGCGCCATGAGGTTCTCTGCTGGGCTCTGCCACCAAGCAGATGATCGTTGGGCGCTGAGCTGGTAGATACCTGACAATCCAGTACCCCTATTCTTTGGCAGAGTCCACTGCCTCCCTGCCATTAGTGAAGAAGTGCTCCATATTCGGGGTGGGGTGTTTTGTGAGGAGCCGGAGGTTGTCAGGATAGCCGCAAGTACAAGGAAGTCCTACGAGCGAGCAAGTTATTGTAAGGTACTACAGATTTTTTCCTGTAGCATCAGGATAAAGAAATTGTGAATTCTTACAACACACGAATTGTAACTAGTTATTATGACGGGTGCAGCAAGAGTGAGCATTCAGGGATTTCATGAGCCCGTGAGGCAGCCGGCAGATGTTTCAGGCTCTCTTATCTCTTAGAACTGAACTCGTGGGTTCCTGGGATCTTGTCGATCGCTTGTGGTAACAAAGATGCGGGCGACCATCGCCCCGGGTAGCAGCAAAAGTGTACATACATGAGTTGAGGGTTGAGGCTAAACACGGACTTCCCGAATCCCGCTAGCCAAAAAAGTCGTGGAGTCATTGTCTGCAGGCTGTCCATCGTAGAAGCTACTAACAGACTAGCTGTGATGGGTGGCCGCTTGGACGTGGTAGGTCCTGGCAGGGTACGTACCCAAAACGGGACCATAGTCTTGACCACCCCCACCATATCCATCCCAAACCCGCTACAGACCTCTATATAATCCCAGCTGCCATGTCCTTTGTCATATTTTTGATTCTCCATCATTCCACCCCTGGACCCTATAGACCCTAAGTCTGTAGTCTCCTCAGGACTCATTTTTCGTTTCGATTGTAGTGCAACCCTAACCCTGGGGCTCTAACTATATAAATAATACCTACATTGGGCCCTAAACCCTATAAATAATACCTACATGGAGCCTTGGGGTAAGGAAGTATTACACAAGAAATTGTTGATGGAGGAAATCTTGCACCACTTTATTGCTGCCCTCAATAACAATACCCCGCGCCCCCTTTTGAATATTGGCAATGAAGCCTACCGGGACAAATGACCATGGTCTTGCACCACCTCAATTTGTCTTCGTATCACTGTTAAAAAGGGGGTGCGGGGTTCATGTGCTTTACGTATTATTCCTTAGCATAGGGGTGGTGCAAGATTTCCTCCATCCACCGAATGTCTGCTTTAGATCTAGGACCTAGGAGCATTCCAGAAGTAGTAGTCTCGATTTCATGTTCAATTTTTTCCTTTGATTATCCAGTATCGGGGTAATATCCTAAAACCTTAAACAGTAGCTTTCAGATTTCTTTCTATCAGCCCCATATGACCCTACCCAGACCTCTGGGAGGATCTACAAAGTAGAGCCCCCTAATATGGTACCCTATACTACTACTGGGTACTTTCTAGGACCACCTTAAACCCTAACTAAACTCTCAACCCTACGTCTAGGAGACCTCAAGGGGGATCTACTTTCTAGATCCTCCCAGGGGTTTGGGGTACATAGTCCCCCCTAAGTAGATAGAATATGGGTATGTGGGAATCTCATCATAATTCAGATACCCAGAGTCCTATTCGATCTACCTAGCGTCCCCTCAGACATTTCATTTACTGCTCGACAGCCGCAGTGTTGAACCCAGGCTTGAGGTTTCAGAGTTCCAAGCATTGGGAGCCCAACCTCTGAAACTGTACGGTTTAGGGTTTAGGGTGTGGGGTTGCGGTGTGTGGGTAGGGCAACAGTATATTTTTTAATCTCGACAGGTAGACAGGAAGGGATGTGGGACGATCTGGTTATCATGAAGTTGTTTTCCTAAATCCTAAAAGCCAAAACTACTTAGCGGACCTAGCCCATGGCTGAAACCCCGGAGGGTTCGCTTCAGAAAACCAGAAACCCAAAACCCTATATGGCTCACACCTTGAAATTTGAGTAATCCCCCTCTAGGAATATGCCCTCCCACCCCCTCAAGGGCCACCAAAAACATAAGCAAACAGAACATAGGGGCCTAAATACTTACCAATATTATGGTTCCATGTCCCTTGTGTAATGATAGTATATGGTACCTCAAAAGGACCTCGAGATGATATTGGTAATTATATTTAGGCCCCTGTAGTATAGATACGGGCATCCCATTTAAAGCCCCTGTCGCCTCATAGACAATGCCCAGAAGGTAGAGATTTCCTTCAAGAAGCTTATGCTAAGTTTCTTTCATGCGGCTACTGAATACCCCATATTCCAGTGATCGGGCCGTCATGTGTTAGATAAATTTGTTCATTTGGGGAGTTGGAGTGTGTGTATGCGAAGAAGGTAGGGACTTCCTCCAAGAGGCTTATGCTAAGTTTCTTTCATGTTGCTACTGAATACCCCATATTCCAGTGATCGGGCCGTCATGTGTTAGAGAAATTTGTTCATTAGGCGAGTTGGAGTGTGTGTTACTCCTGGGGAGGATCCCAACATCAGAACCAGGTTCTTGTGATGATCGTTTGACTGCTACAGGCTACAGGATCTCACTTTTGGGCTTGGGGTAGAAGCTCTTCCAAGGCCTACGCCCTAAGATCCACCAACTTGACAAACTAATATGGAACCTGAAAGAGCTCTAAACATTTGTTTTCCTATACAGGGTCTGTTTGGGGTTCCATGTCAGTTGCGGGAAGGGTGAAATCCTGAAAGGTCATTACGCTCATGATTTTTGCCTCCTTCTCTTTGGCCTTTGTGCTGGTGGCGAAAAGGAAAGCCCCTGGCCTGCTCTGGAACTGGAACCATGCAAAGGGATGCTAGGGTTTCTCAAAAAGCCCGCTGAACCGTCAATCCAAAAGCCCTACATACCCCTAAGAAAGATCCCCTAGAATTTTAGTGTAATCCCCGTAGAGAATGCGAATGCCACGATCAAGGCAGTATAGAACTTAAAGCAAGTTATCATGGCGCGGCAACCCTGTTTCTTGGTGAGTGATTGAACTTAACAGCAACTCAGTAGACGCGCGATTATGGGCAACAAAGGTTAAGAAGACTACTGTCTCTTGTTCTGCCGTGTGTCAAATCGCATGTTAGCCTAGGGCAGGGCAAGTCAGAGGGTGGAATTTCAGTTTTGAGGCTGCAGGTTTGCAAGGGTGGCTGAAGACTGTCCCCAAAACGCAAGTTTAGAATGTGTTTGTTTGAATTGTATGGGTTAAAAAACTGCGTAGACGTTCGATATCGCTCTTTCTTGATTTTCTTTACGCGCTGCGCCTTGCGCTCACACCTTTTTGCTAGAGGTCCGATGAAGGCTGAAGGCAGACAGGTGTGCCTGTGGGTGTGCTGCTGTAAGTATAGATGGTACTTGCTCCCTGAGCCCTAAACCCCGCGCCCTAAACCCCAAACCCTCAACCCCAAACCCTACACCCCCCACCCCCAACCCCAAACGCCAAGCTGGCCATGAGATGAGTTTTTTTTTTTGATTGGGATATTCCTCCAGGGGTGTAGGGTTTGGAGGTAAAGGGTTCTGGGTTGCCTTTTTGAGTGAATCTACCTCTAAGAAAGCGGATTCCTCCAATTTGAACGCACCTGCAGAGCGACACCCAGGTTTTGAGGTGGGGACTTAGGGCCGTTGGAAAGGGTTGAGGGTTTATGGGTTTATGTTTTGGTTGGTTTAGGGGGGCCATGGTTTTTGTTTTCCAAGG
>CAJNIZ010044571.1:55696-74202 GCA_905231905.1 Symbiodinium pilosum | reverse complement strand
ACAATTACGAGGATGGCGACCCTGAACCCCGCGATCCCTGTGACAGTTGACATTTTTCGTATCCAAGAGTTCAAACGTGATGACAGTTACAAGGAAACGAGAGGGCGGGGTCGAGCCAAACCTTGGGAAAAAAAAGGTGGAGCCAAACAAAAAAAAACCCTCCACCGGTTTAGGGCTTAGGGGGTTCCATGTGAATTTAGGACAGGGCATGGTCCCGTGGGTCATTGTTGAATTTCGTTCTCTAAATTTGATTCTATCAAGGCCCAAATAAGGAATGAATGTGTACGGCTTTCTTTCAGTATCCTAAGGAGCAGCCAGTCATTATCATCTACGCCCTTCTCTTGTATAGTAAGGGAGGCTTCAGCTATTACAACCCCTAAAATTAGGACCCCCGTATGATCCTATATGATCATATGATGCTTGCAGGGCCCTCTTTCTAGTGGTTGGGGTAACTAAAGCCTTTTGAACCTTATGTCCTTCTTTTTAGAAGCTGCTCACCGAGAGGCACGGCTCGGGTGATCGTACTTCCTGTTTCGCTGGGCGTTCCCTCATGGGTATAAGGGGGGCCAATACACATGAATTAGGAGATCTACTCCAAATCATACTTTGATCCCTGGTATGAAGTAGGGGATATTACTCAATAAAGGGCCAGTGCGGCTCCCTGGGTCCAGAAGGATACTGTACAGAAAGCAGCATAGAACCGATCTTGCAATATTGGGGAGTCGAACAATTTTCTTGCCCAGCTATGAGCCAGGAAGCCCAATTCCAAAGAATCACTCATACGTCTAAACTCCTTCTTAAGGGGGCTATACATGGGAGTAATATAGGGCTAACTAAGGGGGATATTAAGGGTTTAGACGATAGCTCATATTGAATGTTCGCACTGTGGTTCAATATGAGGGCTGTGGTGGTTGAAAGTATTTAGGGAGGGGCTTGCGTGGGTCCTGATCAAATTCTTCGTTGCGCAGGCACTGAAATACGGGAACGTCCTCCCATCCTTCAAAGCCAGAATCCTTCCTACGTAACTCCACATGCCTCAAGGATAGGCCCAGCCCAAAAGAGAGGACCTGGTCATTCAAGGGAGGTTTAGGGTGTAGGTTTAGGGAGGATTTTATTCGAAAAGTATGAGGTCAACTACATTATCCTCAACCTTCTGTATGAAACACCTTGCCGTCGCGTAGGCTGTGCGTCTTTTGTCCTGAGAGGTAGCCGCAGGCTCTCAAGCCAGAACATAATCGACCGGGTGTCTCCTTACCTTAAACCACACAAGCCTCCTCACCCCCCCTAAGTTATTGGTTGCTCTCAGGGAAAAAAAGGAGGCATGGACAAGAACATGGAAGCTACCACAATTGGGCATCATGTAGGGGCTGCTATGGGAGTTTAGGATCTAGGCATTCCTCCGCTCCCTACTAACAACCTGTAGTCAAATACATAAATGGTCTCTTACAGGTAACCATCTGTGCATACAGAAACATCTGGGCTGTATGCCCTACGACCCCATTATCCTTTCGATAGGGCTGTGCATATCCTGACATACCCCTACGTTACCTCGATGTCCGCTTCAACGGGTCCCATAATTTCTGGACATGTGTCATTTGAAGCGTTCAGCCGAAGATCACTACTTGGAAAGTTAAATTGAATTATATGGGATATCTGCTTATAACTTTTAAGGAATCAGCATACCGACTTTGAGATTTCTCAAATGCTTGTCCTGGTTCAGCCGAGGATCATGGTTGGGTAATGGCTTCTGCCTACCGAGGCATGTGGGGGCGGGGCCGGACTTCGAATGCAAAATGTAGCAGTCTATTTAAGTACCCTAAACCCTAAAGAGTAGTTTCCATCGTTTTCGCCGTCATCCCTGTATAATCCCATATAGCCCGATATTGGGGAGCCAGCAGGATCTCGGGAATACTTATATGCGAAAATTGGAAAGCCAAGCGGCAAAGACAACGGAAAATGGAATGATGACTGTGGTTTAGGGTTTGGAGCATAGGGTGTACCGGATCAATGTTAGGGATCCTTTATACTTTTTGGGGTATGGGATTCCTTATATTTATGTAAAAAAGGATCCCTTTTTCTCCCTAGGGTAATGCGGGCTAAGTCTAGGTTCAGGAAGTATGTAGGGAGAACGTAGTTTAGAAGCCTGGAGCAAAACCTGGTAAAGCAAATGAAATCAAACTGGGCTTATGTTGGGCTATGGGGTTCAATCGCGCGTGTTTGTTGTAAAAGGCAAGATGAACTACCAACGGGAGTTTGGCCTTGTGTCTATAGCGCTCAGGCTCTGCGATATTAACCCTAAACCCCAAACCCTAAACCCTAAACCTCAAACCCTAAACCCTAAACCTTGCACCACTCCAGGTCTGATGATCCCCAGACTTAGGGTTTAGGCTTTGGGGTGTAGGGTTTAGGGTTTAGGGACTGGGGTTTAGGGTTTGGGGGCTTAGGATTGGGATTCTAACTTTTGCCAGGATTCCGCCATCCACGGTACCAGTAGTAGTGGGGGATGGATTGCCTGAGCCAATGGGTTTGGGACCTTGCGTTTTAGGATCGGGCAGTTAGCGTTTAGGGCGTGGTTCCGGCTGGAGTTGGTAAGCAAATTATCTCGAAATCCTATAGTCTCCCTTAAGTAGATAGAATATGACTTTGGGTATATTATGATCCCCATATACCCCATATTCTATCTACTTACGGGGGACTATACCCCCCAAGCCATAATTGAGGTTGGTACTACTAGAGCTTTAGCTGCGCTGTGCTGGCTTGGGGGAAAATTATGGCCTGAACTCTAAATCCTCTACTCCCTATCATGTTTTGTGTTCTTGTCCATTCAGTTCTCTACGTTTGAGCTAAACCCTTAATAGTAGTGTCCACTTTTATTTCTATATTCTTCTCCGTTTACCTCTTCATTATTCTAGAATGTTATAGGGCATGCTGAGTCACTACATCATACTACGATTTGAGTGGTATATGGAATCACTCACCCTCAAACCCAGACCAAGCTTCTTCGAGCAACTGCAACCTCCTTAAACTCAGCATCGGGCGCGCGGTTAGAGAAATTCCTGTGTCAAGTGAAGCCCTCCCGAGGGCCCGAGGACTTCCCTAAATCCTGAGCCCCAAACCCTGGACCCTAATGTATGGGCTAGAGTCTGAGATCCTTGAAGGGATTATGTAGGGGTTGCTAAAGGGGATACTAGGAGTTAAGACTACAGCTCGTATTGTTGGGGATTGTAGGCTTGCAAAGGTCAGGCAGATTTAGTGAAGGCTAATAGCCCCTACAATCCGTGTAGTATCCCTAGTTCTCCTGATTATTTGTGTTTTCCATATAATGACCCTAGTTCTCCTCATTATTTGTATTATGCACATAGTAACCCTAGTTCTCCTGATTCTGAGTATGAACCTTTCTATTACAAAATTTCTTTCTGCGTGCTGAAAAAAGTTCTATCTGCCAGTCCGGCGCCGTAGGTCCCCTGGGCCCTCCAAGTAGGGACGACTTGAACAATCCATTCCTGCATTCCCTGAAAGCTAGAAGTAAGTTGAGGGTTCAGGGTCACTTCAGGGTTTAACGTTTGGGGTTTAGAATACAAACCCTGCAGTCACCCTAAACCCTAAACTCCCAAAAGGGACCCCTAAACCCTAAACTGTTGTCAAAACTCCCATGTAGCCCTCCAGGAGTCGTACGATGAAGCCTCATCACTGTAGGGCCATTCTTCCGCGCATTTTCCATTGGCTTGATACTATAGGATTTAGGGTTTAGGGTCCTGAATGACCTTAAGCAACCCGAAGCTCTAGACCCCAAGTCTAAATCCTAAGGTCTTCTCTTCCACGATGGCAACGGCCTTGATAACCTCGGTCTGAATGTCCACGAGGATCTGCGTTACACAGGGAGCCCCAGTTTAGGGTTTTCGGGTTTAGGATATTGGGAAATAGGGCTCTAGTGTTTAGGGCTTTAAGGTCTAGGGTCTTAGGGTTTGGGTTTTTAGCTCCGGGTTTTGGGGTTGAGGTTTTATGGCGATACTGTACAGGGTTCAGGGTTCAGGGCGTAGGAAGTGCCTTAAAACATACTAGGGGTCCTAGCCATATCTAACCCTAAACCCCAAACCCCCTAGTGTACATTTTTCCTTTCGGTAGACTAGTCAGCTCCCCTGAAATTACCCCCCCACCCCCCTAATATTAAATATTGTTCGTTGTGGTATATTCTAATATATTGGGAGTATTGGAGTAGTTAATATTACGTGGGTGGGGTTTCATTTTAGGGGGAGGATTAATGTTTATTCCGGCCCCTTCGGGGAAGGGTAGGTGCACGTATCAGTTGTTCGTTCCTACTACCCTGTCATGATGACTCGTGCGGATTCTTTCAGCAAGTGGGAGGCTGGTGATCTCTTAGGGTTTAGGGTTTAGGNNTAGGGTTAACCCTAAACCCTAAACGGGATCTTTGTTTCGTTGCTGTTGTTGATTGCGGTGAAGGAGCCGCGCAGGAGCTGTGAGCCTGGAGTGGGATTTCTTTTTAAAGGAATGCTTATGAGATCCCCTTTAATAATCCGTAGATTCACTCCTTCACTTTCCCCTTGAGCGCCAGCGAGTTGTGGGCTGCAGATTTCTCAAATCGGTAGATGCTCGGTTCATCTTCGTTGTGCTTCTGATGCTGGGATCGTATAACGACCTCACCCCCAGTGGTGGCTGATGTAGAAGAATTAGCCTCACTTCAGTGCTGTGAACTTCTTACTGTAACCAAAGCGGAAAATTGGATTTTGGGAAGGCTTCCCGGACATGCTTGGCGTACCAGCCGTCTGCGCCAATTCAGGGGCCACGGGCTGGTGCGTAACCGTGGTGTTCAAAAAGTCAGGTTCCCTTGTGTCGGGGGGGGGGGGGGGGTNNGGGTTTAGGGTTTACGGTTTAGCGAAGTTTTGGAGTACATCCCGACACGAGGGTCCAGTTAGAAAAAGTCAAAGCGAGCGCTGTCCCGGTCATAGTAAACCGCGTCAGTCGCCATAGTTCTGATTAGGGTTTCCTTAGTCGTTACCCCGAGGTGGGCTTCCCACCGAATAATAGCTATTGCAAGGGAGAATGGTGACTATCGTAAGGTCCTCTTATACCGGGTCCACCTAAGTCGTACCGTTTACTGGTCCTCTTAACTTGGTGCGTGCCGGAATTGTATCCTTGTTCAGATTCTGATATTGAGGGACTTTAGGGCACGTGAGCATTGGGTTTAGGGTTTAAGGTTTAGGGGTTGAGGGTTGCAGGACATGTACGACAAGAATGACCTCCTCATGATGTGGGTGAACTTTCTCGGGTCCACCTTCTTCAACATCATCGTCCTGTGCCATTGCTGTGAAGTTTGGTTCCGGGCTGGGCCTTTGCTTCTGATTCTGGCACCACCGGGCCGGGCTAGCTGTACTTGAAGGTCATCCTATGTATATTTTCTTGCGAGACTACATACACCTAGCCTCTCTTGGAGGTGCTTACCCTGGGGCTCTAACCCTATAAATAATACCTACATTGGGCCCCAAACCCTATAAATAGTACCTACATGGAGCCTTAGGGTTAGGCTCTTACTTGATATCCAGCGACTTCTGGCCTTTAATTTGAGGGTATCCCAAAATACCCAAGAGACCTGCATGTGCAGACAGTTCACACGGATGACATCCAGGTATCGGCTGGATAGCATCAGGACCAAGATAGTAACATCTAAACCCGCCATCGCCATCCCTTGTCATTTCCTCTGTTCTGGAGCTAGGCTTCATAATCAGAAGCTGGTCTTTCCCCAATTCTCACGCAGCCCTGTGCCATGAGTAGATACAGGTCTCAGTCTTTATGGCGCGCGTATCAAGGAACAAGGCTTGTGGAAATTGTTGTGTGCTCAGGAATCTTATCATTGCCGTCTACAGCAACGAGTACGCTGCTTGCCTTGGTTAAGCCGGGCTTGCCTGCTTCTGCCAAACCCTCAGCTACTCAAATGCTATCTGACCAACATCTTTGTACGGCTTGGTAGACGCACAGATGTACTCCGTCACAACTAGCCCAACCTGAGATTCATGGTGACAGCCGCAAAGCTTCAAACATGGGTGAAGATGAGACCTCAAGTAAGATTTCCTTCTTGCAGGACCGCGTGCAGCTGGAAACGCCGCAGCATTTCATCCTTGCCAGGGCCAAGTACTGTGTGATGCATCTTGGCGATACTTGGGAAAGGAAAGCTCCCAGGGCGCACCCTGAGCTTGAGTCTCCCTGACCGGCTTCTGTCCTTCAGACCTTAGTGGTGTATAATGCTACTACAATGATAAGACTAACCTCCTCTGGGCCAGGAGATTCAGCACCATCAAGCCATCAAGCCAGTTGTTTGTCTATGTCGCTTCCCCACACCCTAGAGTGCTTTGAGATGTCAGGTTTTTTCAGCCGGCCTGCTTTTTGATTTGATTCTTGGGACGCTGTGTTGCTCTTTCTTCCCTGCACCGGGCTCTATTACAACGATTGCCAGTATCTGGGTTGACCTTTGGGATATGTTTGCATACTTGCCTCGGTTACTGTTATAAGGACCCCATGTACCCATGTTTTCAAAGTGCTCGAAGCCAACCCAGCTATTGTTTTAAGGGCTACCCGCGGTAACTTATGCGACGGACCTTTTTGGGATTCCCTTACATTCCTATTATAGGTACCAAAAAAACTAAGTCGTAGCGGGGGTGCTGAGTACCATGGTGATAAAAGCAATCT
Source organism: Symbiodinium pilosum (assembly GCA_905231905.1). Lineage (NCBI taxonomy): Eukaryota > Dinophyceae > Suessiales > Symbiodiniaceae > Symbiodinium > Symbiodinium pilosum. Next base: position 67,500 of record CAJNIZ010044571.1, on the reverse strand, counting down.
CAGACGGACATTGCTGGTAGGTAGCGCTATACACCCCTTCAAACCCGCTTTAATTTCATTTTCCAGTCACCTCTAAAGCTTACCATAAGCCCTAAAGCCTAAATAGCAGTTTGCGTTTTGTCTTCCATTATTGCTATAGAACCCCTATCTACTTCGGGGGACTATTAGGCTCTTGGGACCCTCCAGAGCTTGGTGGGGAAAGTTTCGAGCTCCGGAGGTTGAGGTCCTGGGTTCAGGGCTTAGGGTGTACCCTGAGGGTCCAAGTACCCAATAATCATATACTTACCCAAAACCTGTACTATAATTACTATTACCCAAATCCCAAGTACCTGATTATTGTGTACTCGGACCCTTAGGGGTAGGTTTCAGGGTTTAAGGGGGTGAGGCGTGTCTGGCACAGGGAGGTTCAAGAGCCTTAGGTTGGCACTGTTGGGTTGAGGGTTTAAGGTCTAGGCAAGGTACACTGGAGCAGTGGTCCTTTCAGAGCTGCTGAGAGTATAGGCTACACCTGGAATAGGAATACTTCTACGCAGGGGGGTCCCACCTACGGAACCCCAAGCTGCCATGCTACAGATTCTACGGATCCCCACAAGGACGCCAAATTTTTTGGAAGCCATAAAATCGAATGCCTCCTTCCCAAACCCTTCATACCCCGCAGAATTCCGCATATTTCCTGATTTACGCGTTACCCACACTTGATGGACAAGCTTCTGCACGACCAGAAGGGCAAACGGCATGTCACTGTTCTAAATATTAAAAGTGCATGAGCCTGTCTGAGGTCCATCTCCAGAAAATGATACTTACTGTGGGAGGCAAAAGGACGCTCATATGGTGTACTTGGCGGGCGGGTGTCCTGAAGCACCAACTCACGCCAGCGTCCTCGAAGCTGAGATGGAACCCCATAGAGTGCTTCTTTCAGAAGGACAGCCGTCTCCGTGGAGAGGTAAGTCCCCCAAACCTATAAGCCCTAAACCCACAAACCTAAGCAAGCAAATCCGGAAGCCCTAAACGTTATAGTCCCCCTGAAGTAGATAGAATGTGGGGCATATGGGGGCCTATTATGATATTGGGAATTTCCACATTCTATCTACTTAAGGGGACTATATTCCCAACCCCTACCCCGAAGGCTCCAAATAGCCCAGTGTAGGTAATATGTTTGTGGACTTTCGGACCCTAATTTACTTCCTAAACCCGAAGGTAACCTTAAATCTTCTAGACCAGCTGGGTAGGCCCTTGGGATATTTGATATGTTCCCTAATGGCGTTAATAAGGGACCCTATATACTAATATTTTTCAAAGGAATTTAGGGGCCAACCCAGCCAGGTACTACCTCTCCTGCAGCGTGTTCGGCTGGCATGGTCTGGACCCATGCCCCGCTATAGCTTGCCCATGGGATTTAAGGGGTTTAGGGTTCTGGGGGTTTAAGGTTTTAGGGTTTATGGGCTTATGGTCTAGGGTTTGGGTGAAGGACTTAGGGTTTGGGGCTTAGGGTGTAGGGTTACGGTTTAGGAGTTTAATGTTTAGGGGTTTAGTGTTTAGGTCTTTGGGGTTCGAGTATTTGTGTAGCACGCGCCTGGGGCCGATGTATGCGTTCCTATATAGTTCAACCTGTGCCTGAAGAAATGCTATCTGGGTACTCCGGCCCTTGTGCTTAGGCTTTCAACCTGAACCCTACACACCTAGATCCATGCAAGCTGCATCCAGCTAATAAAACCCTATGAACCTGGTATACCCTAAATCCTAGACCCTAAACCCTAAGCCTTAAAAAACTTGGAGTAGGCTTTCCTTTGGGAGGAATGTGCGGATATCGTGAGTTACCTGGAAGGTTGGCATTACTGGAGCTTGAACCCTAAGCTTGTGCTTAGAAACTTTTGGTCATAGGTCTGGCTAGGGGGTTCTTTAGATCATAGAGTAATTTAGGGATTGTGCAGATTGTACAACTTACGTGGCATTCTATGTCTTTAGAGCTTAAGATTCAGGCTGATGCCAAAAAATCCTGGACGACCTTGTTATACTATGGTAGCACCATTCTCAACGAGTACAGTAATCAGGGCCATGCAGGATCTTTCCTGGTATGAGTAGGGCCTTCTCCTGTGTTTGATCCTACATTCTACTGATGCCAACCCGTGGAGTCTGGATGACTGAGAACTGAACGTCACTCCGTGCATATTGCAAGCAAACCTACCTCAGAACAACGTCTGGCCACATCATTCTATCACGTTGAGGTCTCAACACTGACGTCTGCTTGGTTGGCTATATTTGGGGGTTTCGGGGTCTATTATGTTACCGACCTTTAGTCCCGATGTTACTTCACTGCAGTTTTTTGTTCATTCGGGAGCACGTGATTTGTTGTTAGAGCGGATATCTGTCCAACAGGTGGGTGTGTCTGCCACGCGTTAGGATGGGAAATGGGGGCACGTTCATTTAACCCTGACGCATTCTAGACTCTGAATTATGGGTACCCAATAATAATAAGGTAATATTGGGGTTACATAGGGAAAATGGAAAAGAAAATGGAAACTACTATAATGGGTTATATAGGCATTCTCTCCAGATCCTACCGGCACCTCCTGCCTGCATGTCCTTGTTGTATTCAGGCCCCGGCTGTTTGCTCAGGTGATGGAAGCCATTCCTGCATGATTCTGTAAAGTCCCGCTTGCCGTCTCCAGATGGGGACTTATGCGGGCGCCCGGCGTGCCGCCGGATGTCGTACTTGGCGTCAGGCTCTTGTGGCCCGATGGCCGAGACAGATGACCTTGATTACTAGAAAGAAGGAATGCCCCTCTTTTTTTTTGGGACACTGCAGGCAATGTAGACCCCTTATTAATAATAGGGATCCTAATATTTAGGCCCTTAATTAGGGGTCTACATTAGGAACTGAGGGTTGGTTGGGTGCTGGGGTTCAGGATCTAATGTTGGATCCTTTCTGCGGAACCGTGTGGAAACCAATAAACGTGGTAATCTTACTGGGCGCATGACTACATACAAGGAGGGGCCCCCTAGTTACATAACTATACCTATAAGTCCTATAACTACAGTTTATGGAACTTATAACCCTTTTTTGCCCAGTTTATAACCCAACTTATAATTAGGGGGCCCCTCCTTATAGGCTAGAGATGAGATGAGGCCTTCAGCCTTTCAGCTAGAATTTGGGTACTGCCCCCACCCAGTAACAGTCTATAATAGGGGTAATATTAAGGGCTATATATAACCATAATATACCTATTATCGAACTGTTACTGACGGGGGGCAGCACCCAAGCTAAAATCTAACTGCCATGTCACCCGCAGATGATGTCATTTAGCACATACGAACCCTGCTCAATGCTTACCATGTTCTTGCCTAATATCTCTGAGTCCCACAAGTAGACGCCCTAACCCGGTAAGCCGCATAAACACTGAAAAACCGCAAATCCAAGGCTCTACACACTCAGACCCTTCTCCTACACCCGAAACCGTGAATCCTACACCTTGAAAACCTTTCCTTTTGTCTTGCGGAGGAATTCCAACGGAGTGTCCGCATTGCCTCCGGTGTGGGTGTCGGTCTATCACTGCCCCTTGCAGCTCTATTGGCTTTTCGGGAGGGCTGAGATAGGGGTGATGTAAGAGCAAGAGAACTGGAATAGGGGTTCTGCATGGAAATTTAAGGGTATAAATTCGCTCCGAGGGAATTTTGGAAGCCCGAATTTCAAAAGGGGCCTACAAAGAGGATGGTCACATTGAAATGAGGGCTTCATGCGCTTCCATGTGCATTTGAGGAAGGGTATGGCTCAGGGCATGTCTCCAAAATAAGGATTGTAGTATTCAGGGATCGATTTTGGGGTCCCCCAATTTCGGGCAATTACCATGTCACCGCCTGTATGACCCAGTTTCCATTTCATTTTCTATTTTCTTTTCCATTTGATTTTCCATTATGCGGGGAAATTTGAGCAGGGCCGCTTCAGAATATTGCCTGTCAGATGAAAGGTTCGACCTGAACCACACAGCTTAGGATTGGTTATGTAGGGGTTATGTAGGGGTAACATGGGGGTTATATAGGGCCTAGGATTTGGGGTTTAGGGTTCTTATGTCTTTCATCTGTGTTTTTGCGGAAGATTCTTGTGTTCAGTCCAGTAGCTGATCTGGGGCCCCACATCAGGATAAGCTTAGATTGGCGTAGCAACTGTCCCTATATGGTTTGGTTCCTACTAAAGTACCGTCCCGATGTTCGTTCTTCCAACTTGCCAATTGCAATCCGGGAGAATACCAAAATTCTAAACCCTAAATCCCAGGACTCTTTTCCTGCTGCTGCCCAGCATCAACTACTGGCTTTGGGCGTTGCTCCTTGCGATCAGCCAGGCAAGGTTGTTTTTGTCATGGGCTCTTTTGCTACGCCCATGCCCGTACCTAACCCCCCCCCCCAATTCCAAAGTTTTCCCTTAATGAAGTTAATTTTAGTGTTTACACCTGCTTTAGGGGAAACCTTGGGGCATTAGGGAGGTAGGGAAGCCATTTGCTGAGGGCACACGCAAATAACTGTGTCTCACACATGGTTCTCTTGGAGCATCAGCAAAATCCAGTCAGACTAGGCTGCGTAGCCCCAAACTCTAATCCTTAACCTCCTCCTCCCCCCGAGTCGTTTAACTCAGCGGCGCGCGGGAGGCAACTTTCATCTCCAGCTTGGTGCAGTGTGACTGGCCCCTTTGCGTTATATGAGCTTTTGCCTAAAATCCTTAAAGGGGGCTAAATAAGGGGTTACATAGGGCTTAGGGTTTAGGATTTTGAGGTCTAAGCTCCTCAACGGGACTTAACAGGGGTTATAGAGGGGAGTATTACAGGGCTGATTAAGGGGGATACTCGGAGTTTAGATTTAGACTATGGTTCATATGGGCTTGTCCATATAGACATATAGGGACGCACGAAAGGGGCTGCAGGGCCCTTGATGTTTTGAACCTCAACCACCCCAACGCGCATACAGCAATAATGATGCTGTGAGACGGTGCTCAAACCATGTACGAGGAATGTTCTCGATGCCAGGGTCTTCTTCTTGGAGTTTCTTAGTAGGCAATGAAGGAAGGGACTGTGTTTAGGGTTCGGGGAAACCCTAAACCCTAAGTCCTAATACTGAGTGGTTTACGAAATTAATATTTGGAATAGCTCGCATTAGGGGGGTGAGGGGGTGGGGGTTGCATACTAGGCGGAGGGAATTGTGTCGAGTGTTCAACATGGTTGCGGGCCAAGGTTAGCAATTTTCAATTTGTGGGTTGCTCAAAACTTAAGGTGGGTCCCCCCAAAGGGCCTTTCCACTAATCTGCACAGTACGGACAACCGCCTATTGAGGGGCAAATGCACGAAGAGGTTCTTAGAAAAAAACTTCACGAATTGTTCTGCATACCCACGGACCCCATCATCTTAAGTAAGGAATATACTTTCCTTGATTTGATGGACCCTGGTATTCTCTACCAATGCTGGATAATTTACGTGTATTGTGCCCTTCTGGCATTAAGACGAGGATTTTGGTCGCCCTAGCCCTCAAAAGTAGGGCCCTATACCTAGAGCTATCATGTATCTCTTGAAATTATTGCGTAGGGGTTCTGTGAAGTGAAAGTATGTTGCTACCTATACACACTTGCATATTCCTAATTTGACTTCATTTTCCACTTTCTGTCCAACTTCATCTCCTAGTGGTACTTTGTTTAGACCTTAAACCCTCAACCCTGAACCCTAAAAACTTTAAATCCTAAGGCGTATTGGGGCCATGGGTGGTCCGTCTCAGGGGCTCATCGCAAGTCTCGCTAAGCGCCATAGCACACAGTGCCCGGTTCAGGGTGTAAGGTTCAGGTTTCAGTGTTCAACCCTGAACCCAGAAGTATTAAAAAGTATCAGCTGGGGTTCCGCAACACCCCCGGCCGGAGCTTCAAATTCGTCTGCAAATGACTTAACCCGATCCTAAACAGACCCACACTCCCAAACTCGTATCGCCCCAGGTTCAGCATGGAAGGCGTCGCCCATTCAGAACTGCAACACTTTGTTTGGATCTGCAGCGCCCTTGGACGGGACTATATGTACGATGCCCCTACTTAACATAACTGCACTTTAAATTCCCAGTACAATGTATGAGACCTACAACCATACACATAGTCACATTAAGTATTCGGAATTCTCCAATATTACAAGAAGATCCGCATACACCCACCTATTCTATCTACTCAAGCGGGACTATATCGCTAAAGCCTCAAACCTGAACCCGACTCTATCTACTTAAGGGTGAACTTCTCCCTAAACCCTAAACCGAAAAGATTATCTAGTCACGTTATAACAAACGGGACGCCTCCCCGATTCCCTACAGCCAAGTGCCTAATCTTGCCTGAAGGGTCAGGTCCTGACTTAGTGACGTTTAGGGACTTACCGGTGCTTAAGGCGCGGCCTGGAACAGTAGGGACGTCCCTGCGCTGACATCTTTATACATGTTTATTACTTTCCATCTTCTTTTCCACTCCCCCACTATCAGAAGAATAACAAAACAATAGTCTACTAATAACAGCATTCTTAGTAGCAATACTAATAGTATTAGCACGTAATGCTTACCTTTCCCTCTGAGTCATTAGCACCTTTGGGTGTGCGCTGAGGTCCGCTCCGGGTAAGGAAGGATTTGTTAATCAGAGTTTTGGGTTTAGAGTTTAGGTATGAAGGGATGTTTAGGGGGTTCAGGGTTTAGGGGTACCATAGTTCAGGGTTTCGGGCCTTTCGGGGTTAGCTCTTTCCATGGACGGCGTTGCAGGCTGAATGCAAGAGGGTTTGATTGTAGTTCCACTAAAAGTACAAAGTGATGATTGGTGACAGTGCCTGTGCGGAATTGAGCTTGACGGGGCCTTTCAGGATTTGGAGTCGGGGCGCCTGAAACGCCCCTCCGTAGCATTGCAGGATGTTCCCTAAACCCTGAACCCAACCGCAAAATCCCGACTCAGATCCCTACGCCGCTTTGTCAGGGTCTCTGGAGCACGAGAATGGGACTACGATCATCCTAAACCCTAAGCCTAAGATTTCGCGTGCAGGGTTTTGTCGGGCTCCGGGCTCAGGGTTTACCGGAGGAGTGCCCAAAGGGGTGAGGGTTCCAGGTGGGCATCAAGTTTCAGCCTAGACCCTAAAGCCTTGAACGCGAGGTTTTCTGCGGGGCGAGTTCAGGTCAGGGTTTGTTGCTGTGACCGTTGCAGGTGTCGAACTCGTCTTGCAGATGGGATTTCAGTCAGGCTTGAGGGGGCTAAACCCTTGTGCAATTAGCCATTGTCTTCATCAAACCGAGATGCGTCAGAGTCTGCCAGAGTGCTGTCTGGGCCAAATCTGCCTTCTTGTCGCGCAGCTTCGCAGATCTGCAACTTACGGCCAAGGTTTCGAGAGGATCCGTAGATGTCAGATCGTTTAAAGCTATGTTTCAAAATGCTTTTCCCATCTGTAGTGGTCAAAGACCAGGATGGTCCTTGACGTGGTGGTTCACTTCCTTCTGCGGTACGCACCTTTGTCTTCCAGGCCCCCTCAAGACGCGCTCTTAAGATTGCTGCGCTGCTAGCTACTGGCTTCTGTCATACTGATGGGACAGTGCAGCATGTCCAGTTCACACCAATGCATCAAAGCTGGGGAATGTGTGATGTTGAAGTCTTTTCGCCCATGATACGTTTTCAATAATGTCATCCCTACATTGTTGTACCCGTATACGCGCAGTGCCTTCATGAAACATGGATGTGAAAACTCCTATCCTCAAGATCTTGCTTCAACCCACACTCATGAAACTAGGCGTCTGTATGTTAATTGTTTTTCTGAGTTTCAGGGGGTGGTTGGGTTCTCAGCTATCAGCACGTTAATCTTGATGTGCTTGTACGCGGGACTTTGAAAGTCGAGCAAGGCGCACGCGAGCAGGTCTTCGGCAGCCAAATTAGCAGCGCGACCGCCACCCCTTCCGCGCGAAAAACAATGGGGCTTCCTTTGGGTTCCATGTTGGGCTCCCCCCTGTTGGGAAATCATCTATGAAACAGTGTTTGGCGTGAATCCAAGAAGCCTCAAGAAGCGACATGCCAGCCAATTCCAGCAGCAGATTTTGTGATACCGGGTTGATAGACAGCTGTGCGTCTAATACCGAACATGTTGATGCCACGTGAAAACCGTTTCCCTCAGGCTGTACAAGAGATTCTCGCACTCGAACTAACCGGTTTTGGGACTGGACTTTTGGCTTCGCGTGAAGTTGCCCTCTCAAGTGTAAGCCCCAATTTTTTGAAGGTTTCGCCCAGGTGCGCCAGCGCAACTACTACGTACAAAAGCGGGCTTCGGTGAATTGAGCTTTTGCGCTCCAAATCCATGTAAAAAACATTGGCCCAAAATTGTTCAGTTGCAAGCAGGAATCCGGTTTTGGGGGATGCAAGGGGTTGGGAGGTACAAAGGTCTAGTTTGCAAATTTGTCCCCGCGCGTCTTGGCACATGCATGCAGACAGCCCTAAACCTTACAAAAAGCCAGAAGCCCATTGCGGGATCTAAGCTGGATAGATGGTTTCTTTCGGGATTTGGGACTTGCTAAGTGGAGTGTCAGGAAGACTTAGTAGGATAATAACCCCTATAATCCCCTATAGTAACCTTAGCTATCCTAATAATTAACCTACTTACTATGTCGCCTTGACCCTCCCACTAGTTGTTAGTTATCCTAATAATTAACCTACTTACTATGTCGCCTTGACCCTCCCACTAGTTGTTAGTAGGGAAAAAAGGCATGAAGGCCCATCGTAGCGCTCATGTTGAGTTACTGTTACAGAACTTAAATGAAGTTACCATAAATTGGGTATATAGAAATAATTAATAGGGCTCATTGTTGCAAAATGCTTGGAAAACAACCCAGATGTACATCTTTCCATTCCCTCCTTCCCTTAGCAATCGGCAAGTAAATTCTCCGAGCACGGCGGTTAGCGTTTAGGATTCAGGTTAAGGCTTAGGATTCAGGGTTTATCGCTTAGGGTTTAGTGTTTTTGGGTTTAGGGTTCTGGGCTTGTAACATTTTTGGAATCCGAGTGGGAGGTTCATAGGCAATTATGGAGAATCACATGGAAAGTACAATGGAAGATGGCATGGAGACTCAGGTTCATAGGGATACATCAGGGACGTGGTCGACCGATTTTCAGAATCGATCAAATTGTAGCCATATGCCAAGTAGAAGCCAGGTCAGCCTGGTAGGGAGGGATAGGGGTTTTAGGGGTCTAGGGTTTAGGGTTTAGGGTTTGTCTTTGCCCCTGCTACATGTGGCGCAAAAGTTCATCTTTGATGCTTGAAAGGTATTCTTGACGCGCTTGGCGTATGTTTTCTGAGGCTTATCTTTATGATCCCTCACCCTGTTAGGGATTTCGGGCGTTGCTACCTGTAAGTACGGTAAAAAGGTGGCAATCATCCGTGGACATCCACGTAATTGGTGGCGCATGCTGTCTTCCAGCCACTGTAGGACCTAGGAACGGACGCCTGGCCTCTAGTCAGCGTGACGAGAATGCTGAGCATTCCTGCATAGTACCCCTTAACTAAACCCGTTCCCTTGAAATGAACGTCCCTTACAACCAGGACCTAGTACTGGACGTGTCTCCCAATCCGGTTAGGCTAGGGACAGAATAGGTCCAGGCAGTTGTGAGGTATTTGGAATACTACGTTGCAGGAATTTCAGTTTTCCCCTGTGCGTGTCCCAACGAAAATGGAAGGCGTTGATGCCCCTAATCTGGGAACCCAGACAGCCGCAAATCAGTTGTTGGTCCCAAACAACAACTCCACGTGTGGAGGTCCTAACCTAAAAGCGATATTTTAAGAACACCTGCTCATTTCTGGTGTCTAGCAATACGTTATCCCCAAAAATCCAAAATCCAGCGCACTAAAAGTGAGGTGTCCCAGGAAGCCGTCATCCCTTAACCCTAAACCCTATCAAGCATCGCAAGCCCAGGTCACTCTTCCGACTCGCGTGATAGCTCCTTTGACGAGGGCTGCGCCTCGATTTATGTTGGCTTGGCCTTGAAAAGCCAGCTACCATGATGAGTCCCCCGTGAAGGGGTTACGTAGAGGTTAGAATGAAGCTGCCATGAGAAACGCCCAAATTACACTCCCCCAAACTAACATGGAAACCCATGTAGCCCCCACTTTAAAGGGACTGTAGTCTTTATAGGGCCCTTTTTGGGTTTCCATGTTAGTTTCCGGGAGTGTAAATTGATACGCGATGATGGGGAACAATCAGTAAAAGAACCGGGCTTCATAAAGTGTTTGTAGAGTCTTGGGCTAGTTAGCCAAAAGCCGAAACACATCCAGGTGATCTCCTAAAGTCTCTCATGGCGGTTAATCATAGATAACACTTGCATTTTGCAGTTTACATGTGGGTGGTTGTCAAGATTATGGTCCCTTTTTGGGTACCCTAAATATTACGGGCCGTATTATAATAGGGACCCAAAAAGGGACCCTAATTTTGACAACCACCCACATGTCTAATTAGCGAAAGGATGGAATTACCAATCAGAAGGTGAAGTGCAACTGCAGGTTGGGCACAAGGGGTTTCCGAAAATCTTGAGACCTATAGTCCCCCTTAAGTAGATAGAATATGGGATATATGGGGGGTCCTAATACAATATTCCCAAAGCCATATTCTATCTACTTAAGGGGGACTATATATGGAGGCTCGATGTTGAATTCCACATATAGATCCTGACACTAGAATTCTTTGCCCGCAGCCTATTCCGCTGTGGTAAGCCTTGCCTTCAATACATGTGGCAGAGAGGGGGGTCCAAGTGAAGCAACCCTTACGAAGGAATTGCAATTACTGCTTCGTTGGGAGCGCCCAGGGGCGGGACAACTTGAGGCCTGAGGCACATAATCAACAGAGCCCAAATGCTTCCTTGAACACCTGCGCGCGGCAGTTTCGGATCGAGGTTTCTTGTTGTGGGGTTGCCGTGAAGGCATCTAAATTCAGGCACCGTGATAGGGCTCTCCAGAGAATATTTTGGTGTCCTTATAACTGTAACTCAACGTCAGGTAACGTCAGCCCATATTGTTTTATTCCTTTCATGGTTACCTGTAAGACTCTAAGGGATTCTCTAGCGAGTCTTACAAACTGATGTAGTTGCTGATGCTACAAATGTTTGCAGTAAGCGGTTGCTGCTAGAGAGTTCAAAAGTTTCCTTGTTCGCCACTAACATCCCAAGCGCCATAGCCAAGCTGTTGAACAGGAGCATTTTCTGATGGTGCCCGCCATCATGTGGCACTTCAGAAAAAGGAGGGACTTCAATACGTTTGCGTTACATGTACGGGTTCACATGTGTATACACACATTCTTCTGGAAAGTCCTGCATGGTGTTGACAGCCCAGCTTGCTTCCTAGGCCCGCCCAGACCTTAAACCCTAAACCCTAAAGCCCAGACCTTAAACAGAAGTACAGGCCGAACCCGAGAATCTGAATCCCAAGCTCCAAACTCACCTTATACCAGCAGTACGCCCTAAACCTAAATGCCCCCCGAATCCCTGAACCTAAACCATAATATACCCTACAATCCCTATCTAACCCATTATAGTAGTTTCCATTTCCTTTTCCATTATCCCCCAATATAACCCCAATATTACCCTAATATTACATAAACCCTATTTTAGAATCCCTATAATCCCTGTAGTTTCCATTTATTTTCCATTANNCCTAAACCCTAAACCCCCATGTGCACGCAGATTCGGAATCCTTGATCGAGCAACGCGAAGAGAAGCTTGCTGAAGTCAAGATGCAGATGGACAAATGGAGTCAAGGCCACTCCTGCGGTTTAAGGTTTAAGGTTTTAGG
>CAJNIZ010044571.1:38933-54455 GCA_905231905.1 Symbiodinium pilosum | reverse complement strand
AACCACCAATAAAAACACTACTCACATGAGCAGCCCGCCAAACGGACAGTAGTCTTTGCAGGAATCCGAGGTTCCATGTTAGTTAGGAGGAGGGTATGCAACATGTGGGTTGACCTTTCGGAGAAAGGTGGCGTTTCGGGCTTAGGATTCGGGCAGCATCCCTGGCCGTTTTCATTTGCCCCTTGCGTTGCTGATCAAACGCATTATGACCCCATCATGTGATCCTATACCACTAATGCCTTTGCGCAGCCCCAGCCCAAAGTACTGCCCAAGTATTAAACAATACTGCTCGAACACTTTATCTTTATCACTCGATAAGACCTTATTTGAGGGTGGGCCGTGTCGTGGTGGGCTTGTACAGGATCCTTCGTGGCAGGATTGGGTCGAGAGTAATTAGACAGTCCAGATGCTCATTTATCGGTTAGGCTTATGATGTAGTGGTTCTACCAGGGTTCGCAGGGGTCGGTTTGAGAATATCGTGTATTTTGATTGCCTTGAATCCCGACATGTAATCACTATCAAGCCAGAAGCAGCAATTGCTGTAGGGCCCCCCCAAAGCTACCCGGGGTTGTGGGTGGGGGGGGGCTCTAGAATTTCACTCAACATAAGCTTAACCCTGGTACACCCACGGGAAAGGCGGATCCATTCTTGTAAGAAGCCGGCAAAAAATAACTTGACGGCTGTTTTCGCAGAACTTTTAAGAGGTAAGCCAGCTGCCTAGTATGACACCCGACTTTGAGTTGAATTTTGCTTACCTTTTGTTTCCACGCCAAGGGATCAACGTGGATTGCTTTGCACCAGTAGCTCTGCGCTTCTGCAGCTTCCTGCAAAGAAGTGAGACTCATCCCACATCCTAATCACGACAGATTTTAATTGACGTCCGTGAGCCCCACAAAGCCAAAAGTCCCACGCCTGCATGGGAGCCGCGAAGCGAGTAACCGAGTAACTCTGTTGCTCAGTTTGAAGATATCGGTGCGCTAATGTTATAGTTCGGGCCGCACACGTTGACATCAGATACTCACAAACCACCTAACCCTAAACCCTAGCCACTCCCGCAAGCGTCAAGCCATGTGCAACCATGTGCTTCTTTGCTGGGTTATTGTTGCGGAACTTATATGAAGTCACCATAAAGGTTCAGGGTGTAGAGACTATAGGAAAAAGAGGCCAAACAGAAGATCTGAATCACAGACTTTCCTTGGAGTCATTGCACTAGGAATGGAATTGCAAGTGCCAGCATTATTGTTGTTCATAGTCCCCCTCAAATAGATAGAATATGGGGTATGTCTTGTTATAATATACCCAACGCCATGTTCTATCTACTTAAGGGGGACTATACCACCCCAAACCTTAAACTCTAAATAGTAGTTGCCATTTTATTTCCCATAATCGCTATATCACCCTGATATAACCCTGATATCTACTTAAGGGGGACTATAAATCACAGTTTAGGGTTCCTTATGAGAGTAACCTAGTTTATATCCTAAACCCTAAACCCCTAAACAAAGTACCTGAACAGCAATCCAGCTTCAGGCCTGGAGAGGCAAATGGGCGAGGCTGTCATTGCAAGCTTTGCGAATTTGATAGCGGGTCTAGGGTTTAGGGGTTTAGGGTTTAGGGTTGGCCCCAAAAGATGGAATAGGATGAAATGTTTAGGGGCAAGTGGCCAACTGTTTCTATAAACCTGATGGATAGACCCCGAAAAAGGTGTCCTGGGTCATTCATCTCAGAATGTGTTTGTATTCTCCGTGCTATTCTTTCTCTTCCCGCCCGTCTGCGTGAGAGAGTGTAAACACTGAACCCTAAATCGCCAACCCTAAACCCTAAATCCGCAAACCTAAACCCTAAATCCTCAACGCTAAACCCTAAACCTTTCTTTAGACCCTAAGCCCAATACATGGGTAATTCCCAAAAGGTAGGTTCCCACTCTGGTACCCCTACATAGCAGGTGCTGCAATATAGGTTGTACCCAAAAGAGGATCTGGAATTTTGTGAGAATAACCCACATGTTTTGGGCATCTTGGGCTCTAGAGTTTAGGGTTTAGGGTTTGGGATTCAAGGCTCGGCGTTGCCTACCGTTCACCCATACTTGCTGGTGCTTTAGTGGGACTGAATGTAAGGTCCCAAGTATATCACACTTAGATTTGGTGGACGCCCCCGCCCACTAGCAGTGACTGCAAGGGATTACGGTGATTACATTGCGGCTCTCCTATATTCCGGTTATATCACTTACTGATACGCTGGGTTTATAGTCCACCTTTGCATGTGCAGCAGTGGTATTGTAAATGCATAGATGTGTTGCCATGTAATATGGAAGCCTGAAAAGTAACAGTACCGCTAACTCTACCAGAACACACCCCAAAACACGGGTAGAACCGTCTAACCTAACAGGGTCCTACCTTTTCTGACGATGCCTCGGAGTGCAGCAGTGTCTTGGAAATTGGATGATCTTTGGGCTTCAGGCTTTGGCTACCCTAAATACCCTAAACCCTAAATTTAGGGTTTAGGGCTTAGGATACAACCCTAAACCGTAAACACCATGAACCCTAAACCCTAAACGAATTCATCACTCTATAACCTACTGCGGACAGCCATGGGTTGAGCTCTGTCTGGGTCCTGCTGGGCAAGGCAACATTTTCCGCCTCTCATATTCTGTACTGTTTAAGGTTTAGGGTTTAGGGATACCAAAGGCTACTAAGGGTGGCCATAGGGTCCTTAAGGTAACCTTACGCAGTCTCGAATACACCTCCTACTGCACGGGAGAGCAAGTGCGATGCATACCAAAAAAAGTGCGAAGACTTGAGCCGTCTCTGGCCACCGTTCCACCACCCACCCTTACGACAGGCTGGGGTTTAGGGTTTAGGGTTAGCCCCTGCTTTTGGGCCCTACGGGGTAAGTGGCATGGGGGCAGACTGACCACGGTGACCTAGCCTCCGGGCTGTCATTGCTGCTCCCTTGAGGAGCAGTCTGGCATAAGCCCCAGATGTAAATAGGTACGCCTAGCTTACTTTTGACTTTGCTGCGTTGTTAACGTCAAAAAAGAACATCCGCTACTGAATGTCCACTAGTTCTGTAAGAAGCTCTAGCTCATATGAACCCTCTCCGGGATTCAGGCATTTGCTTCGTGTTGGCGTTGGTGCATTCCATCTACTTTAGGTTACTCTCCCGCACACTGAGGGTTCCTGAAAAGATGGTCCCCTAAAACCAAAACCTCTTAGAGGCTACTGCTCTAAGGGAGCTGATCTTTAGCGCTTGCAGAAGTCCAGCAATCTCAGCGCCTACTGACCTGGGCTTTGGGTTTAGGTTCCTTGTATAATATATGATAGCTTCCCAAAATTAGGGGTACCCTTTTACGAGTCACAATAATAAGGATTATAGTATCTTGGGGTCTATAATTGGGGTCCACTTATTTTCGGAAGCTACTATATAGGGTACTTCTACTGGCCTTCAACATGATGTTGGTACTGGGTTAGGTCCCTATAGTACCCCATACCTACCTCAAACCCGTCTATCACCTAAACCCTAAGCCACCCTAAACCCTAAATCCCAAACCCTAAGTCCTTAGCTCCAGCACTTGGCCTGATGCTCGGGCAGGTGGATGAAAAGCTGGACATGATAATCAAGAAGGTCACAACGCGACTCGAAACCATGAGGCACAGTCCTTCGCAGTTTAGGCTTTAGGGTTTAGGGAGACGTGTCGGACAAGTCCCTAAGATATGTGTCGCAGCAAGACCGTCCGTAATACCATGAAGGCCATGATTCTCCTGGCCAGTACCCACATCAGGCGGATGCAAGGGCCCACACCTGTGAAACACGATTTTTTGCATTCGATGCGTGGTTGGGGACGAGCCTCATACCTAGACCCTCTTTCTGGCCCACCTTTTGGGGATACTTAACTTGCTGCTTCCAGCAACAAGACATATGCTAGTTGATCAACATTCCCGTGCCCCTGGCACCCTAAACCCTAAACCCATGGAACACAATGTGATTTCATTTTCCCTATACGGCTACCAACCTTTGGCCTGGCCCTGTGCCAAAAGTTCTAAAACATGTAAAGCCTTCACACAGAGCCTTTTGCTCAGGTAAGTTGTATGGGACTTAGCTTGGACCTTTGACCCTTAACTCTTTGGTATTCCCTTATGCTCCTATCATAGGTACCTGAGGGTCAACCGCTAGTACGGGTCCTCAGCCCCACGTAGGATTTTAAGCCTTATTGATCTATTGCATGCCTGGGTCTCTTTGCGCCATTTTGCACCACAGTGCCCTAAAATCCTCAGGCCCGTGCCCTATAATCCTGAGGTCTAAACCAACAGCAGAAAATGCATATCCGAGCCTTTGGAGATTACAGCGCCTCCAACAGCCCTGAATCCTGAAGCCTGTGAGCCATTACCCCAAAACCGTACCACTGCAACCCTAGAGCCTGGAAGACTCCATTTGAACCCCAGACCTCACAGCTCTCCCGGCAGCTCCCCCCTCAGCTCCCCCCGCAGCTGTAAGCCAACCAGAGGAGCTAAAAGGACCCCCACAGCTCTCCTCCCCCAGAGCCAGTACGTTTCGTCGTCCTTTTCCATGAACGGCCAATCAGAGCTTTCCAGAAGGGCCCCACAGCCCTCCCCACAGGTCCAAATCAGAAGAGCCAAACGGACCCCAGCAGCCCCCCCGACACCCTTCTCTATAAAGCAGAAGAAACGCACCCCCACAGCCGTCCCCCGCGGCTCTTGTGTCCAGAGCCAGTGCGTTTCGTCATCCTTCTGTATGAAAGGCCAACCAGATCTTTCCAGAAGAGTCAACACTAGCAACTAACCGCGTGCGGCAGAGTAGATTTAAGTGTCAGCTGCCATCAAGTAGAGATCTTCACGGTGTTAAATGCCTGGCAGCAATATTGAAGGACAAGTTTCGGTGCTTGATAGTACTCAGGCTGCTGCTTCTACTACTAAGAGGGCATGAAGCTGTCTTGGCATGTCTTGAGGAAGTTTGCTTGTAGCTTTGCTGTCGCTGATGCGCCTGTGCAGATAGCCCTCCCCCCCACAGCTTCCCCGTTCCGCTACACCTCTCAACATGCGCCAAAGATCCCAAACTCCACCTACAGCTCC
This sequence comes from Symbiodinium pilosum, assembly GCA_905231905.1. Lineage (NCBI taxonomy): Eukaryota > Dinophyceae > Suessiales > Symbiodiniaceae > Symbiodinium > Symbiodinium pilosum. The sequence goes on along the minus strand of CAJNIZ010044571.1, from coordinate 49,365 downwards.
CCCCCACAGCTCTCAAACGCACCCCACAACCGCAGTTCCCCCACAGCCCCCCCAAAACTCTCCCCACAACTCCCCCCACAGCTGCCCAGCCCCCCCCACCAGCCGGTACGTTTCGTCGTCCTTCTCCATGAAGGTCGACCAAGCGCACCCGCACATCCAGAGTTTCCCAGAAGAGCCAAATCCTCACTGCAGCCCCCACCAGAGCCCGTCCTGGACCCCCACAGCTCCCCCACAACTCCCCCCCACAGAGGGCGGCGGAGGTTTTTTGTCAACGCGAACATACAGCAGAAATCCCAAACTAAGTAAGCCGACTTTGATAGGGCGCTTTGGGGGAGAGAAACCCTAAACCCGACCAAGGTCGTAAACTGGGTGGGTGGGTTGAGATCAGTGAACCTGGGCGCACACCACACCACACGTCTTGCGTGGTGGTGTTCGCGGAAAGTGTCACACGCCCTAAACCCTTGAACCCTAAACCCCTTCATCAGGCAGGCCTCGCTGATGTCCAACTTCGCCTCCCAGATGTTTGGCCTGGGAAAGTGATGGCACTGGGTTAGGACCTCCCTAGGAATGTTGGGATTATAGGGTTATATAGGGCCATTTAGGTTTATATTGGGACAAAGGGATTAGAGGGATAATGGAAAAGGAAATGNNATGGAAACTACTAGGGTTTAGGGTCTCGGGCCCTTTGTTAGGACCAGCTACAAGGTATTAACTGCAGGGTTTAGGGTTCTAGTGTTGTAGGGTTTTATTGTTTGGGGTTCTAAGGTTTATGGTTTTGAGTTTTCGGGTTCAGGGTTAGTTGAGGGCTATAGGAGAGGAAAGTGATGGCCATGAGTTTACCTGGAGCAATTCTAGCTACCTTATCAATAATCCTGGTTTGTTGAACCCCATAAGCCTTTTTAAACATGTCAGAGTGCTAAGTCCAGAGAGCTTCGAAGTTGTTTATCCGAAGCAATGGGAGTTTGGAGGTTTAGGATAAAGGGATTTAGGATTTGGGCTCAGCTTGACGAGAGTGAGTTCTGGGATTCAAAAGGTTTTGGGTGATTTGGCGTTGGGGTTTAGGATTTAGGGCTGAGGGGTTGAGATTAGAGGCTTGGGGTTTAGGATTTAGAGTTTAGAAATTTGGGTATATTTATGGGGCTGAGATTAAGGCTCAGGGCTTATAGGTGTTAACATATGGGAGGATAACGCTTGAAGTTTTTATCTGGCTTCGAGGCTTCAATTCTCCTGCCTAGTAAACCATCCTGGAAGCAGTTTGGGTAGGATAGTTGGCTGTTTGTAAGTCTTAGTCTTCAGACTACCATGGTACGTTGTCTTTTTGGGTTTGGATAATGATCGTCTCACCTGAGCAACGGCGGGTCGGCAATTGGTCCACTTTCGTCCCCATGGAAGGCCGCGAAAACTGGCCAAATTGTTTCTAAACTGAAACCCTATAGCTAGAACCCAATCCCTAAATCCTCAACAGCCTCACCCGACCTCACCCCAAGTTGTGGCTTATATAGAAAGAGTCCTGCGCGCCTTCTGCGCGCATAACAGTAGCTTATGAGTACCGTCTGCTTGGCTTGTAGCATTGGCCACGCAGCATATTCACTTGGCGGTCCCTTTCCTTGATGTGGGTCTACGGGATTAGGGTTCAGGTTACATTGGCATTGTTTTAGATTAGTCAAGAGTTAGTATAAGTCACCTAGCAAAAGGTTTCGAGATCAATCTCTTCCCCTTGCCAAAAGCATCCCGGTGTTGCAAAATGCTTCGCGCAATGGCGTCTTCCCATGATGCCATGAGTGGCTGGGGACGTTTCGTATAGGGAGAGAGCCCTGAACAACCCCTAAGCTCAAGCAGACCCCCAGGGAGCTCAAACAGGACAGACCCTCTCAGAAACCCTTAGGTCTACCTGTTATTCCTTTAAATGGGGCTTAGGGGGTCTGTCTTATTTAATGTTTGAGGTTTTCTCGGAATCTACCATAGGGTTGAGGGTTCAGGGTACCCAGAACCCTGATGCTGTGACCGAGCTGCCAATTGCCCTACACATTCGGCACTTGAACGTATTCGGAGGCTTCCAAATGAAGAACGGTTCCTGTTGTCTGAAGATTGATCTGGAGTTTATGGTTTGGGGTTTAGGGTTTAGGTTTGGGCATGCTATCTACCAGAGAGCCTACATTTTGGAAGCTACCACTTGCTGCAGAAGCAGCAGGAAGAGTCAGTAGAACGCCGATAGCCACTCCTCGGCATATGCGGCAAGTTCATATGAGCAAAAGATATTGCCTGGGTTAACATAGCAGGGGTTTCCCTATTACCTACAAACCGCATATAGTCTCTCCTCTACATGTCATGTCCGTTTACCCTAAACCCTAAGTCCTAAACCCTAACTTTTCTGTTTTACTTCCTTCTCCACAATTTGGGTAGTATCCCAGGAGCCCAGGTGTGACCTCTACCCCTTCACGTGCCTCTAACAAGGAGAACACAACTAAATCTCCCGCAGCTACAATTCGTGGGACTTATAGCCATAGTTACCCCTCTGTGAAAAATAGTGACCCCCGAACCCTAAACCCAAACCCTAAGCCTTATGCAGGATTAGGTTTTAAATTGCTCGTGACATCTTATTACCCTTAATGCCTATACAACCCTTATGAAGTCACAAACAGGACACGGCCCCCAAAAGTATCTTACCAAACCCGAAACCCATACGAGATGTCAATTTTACGGTTCCCAAGGGACCATGATAAGTTGTATCTACTTAAGGGGGACTATAACCCTAAACCCTAAATCCTAAGTAGTAGTTTTCATCTTATTTGCCATTATCCCAAGAGAACCCAATATAACCCCTATATTACCCCTATTTTACTCCATAAATCCATTAGGGTACAGAGGGGTCCCTGCGGTAGTTCGTTATAGTCCACAATATCGTCCCAAATAAGAACTCATGTGCACTAATTACCCGGGAAACATTGACTGAGCTTCAACACTCCAGCAGAAAAGAGCGCTGCAAAAACAAACCGCTCTAAACCCTATTTCTTATACCCTGAATCTGAAACCTGAAACTTGAAACCCTAAATGCTGAAACTTGGGTTCATACAGGGGCGATGTGAGGGCATTATGTATTGTAGGGCCTAACAAAATACCAATATCAGCTTGATGTTGAGACACCCCGTATCATAACTATATATATATATACTTATTTATATTCATACTTAGGGAGGCGGCATTTACGGTTTAGGGTTTGCATGTTGAAAGGACCCATAGAGCTCCCAGTCAGGATTGTATCTACGTGCGTTGTAGGCAAGGGGGAGTCCTAGTTTGAGGACCGTGCCCTCAATCCCAATGTTTCCTGAAACATTGGGACTCCTTGAAATAGTTGGGTGGCGCAGAGTGTTTGACAATATTTCAGGACGCAATGGAGAACGACAACTTCTTTCCCGTCTGTGTCCTTGCGACTCAAATGCTTGTTTTCAATGGCGTTTAGGCCCTAAACCCTAAACCGCTACCCGGCAACTTTGGACTACCTTTGGGGTCCAGCTATTTCTAAACCCTAACCCGAAACCGTGATAAACCTTAAACACACTTAGATTCTTGGATTAGCTCCCTTCGGGGCATGACTTTTAGGATCCCGAAGTTTCACCAATGCCTGCGTCCCTTGGAGTAACTTGGTACCCGGGAACGTGCGCTCTGCACTTGTGCGGTTTAGGGATTCCCTAAGGGTCCAAGTACCAAATGATCATATACTTACCCAAAACCTGTACTATAATTACTATTACCCAAATCCCAAGTACCTAATTATTGGGTACATGGACCCTCTGGGATTAGGGTTTCGGGCTCCTTGGAATAACTGAGTACTTGGGTACGTACACTCTACGCTTCTGGTGTTTCCTAGAATCTTGCTACAGCAACGGGAGGGTTTTGGGACTTCAACACCTAGGGTAAAGATTGCCCAGTGTAGAGGAGCATGAATTAGCTCCTGCAGTTGTGAAAACCTGAAATATATCGCATCACCAAGCTCAAGTTCAGCACGGATGCTTCCACTAGTCAAGCGCCTTTTGTGGGAGGGCTCTTTGTAATATGGATTTAGTCTACACACGAGAGTCCCAGATTTGACGGAAAACATGAAAACGCAGCAGCAGCACGCATGATCCTTCTAGTGAGTGCAATGTTGCTGGAAGGAGAAGAAATGAAAAGGCAGTAAACACTCCCTTCGGAAGAATGCCCAGTCAAGTTGAGCTCGCATCATCGCATATAACTAGATAACCCTTCATATTCAGCATTGGGGCTAACACTTAACATGCCTGGCCACTTGAAGTCTGTGATCCGTAGCCTATTGAATCTCACATGTTGCCGATGACTCCGACTTCACTCAGCGCAGATGCTGTGGAGGGCTCAGTATCGTTTAAAGTTGCAGGTTCAGGTGTTTATGGTTTATACAGGGTACACGTGGAGGGTCCGGGGGGACTTAGCAAGTAGGTTGATAATCAGGATCAGTCGGGTTACTATATGGCTTATAGGGGTTATTATCCTACTTGCTAAATGCCCCTGACCCTCCAAGTATGGATCGAGGGTTTACTCTCGAGATTTTCTGTACCGACGGACGGTGGCTGCAAAGTTGTGACAGTAAAGGGACACCGTGCGAGCAATGTCAGTTTTGAGGATGCCGCTTGTAAAGCTTAAAACACGCAGCGTGATCCGCGTTTAAGCATGTTAGGAGGAGTTGAGCACTCAAGGGCTCCTTACTGGGGGTTAGTAGGCGAATAAGGGAAAAAGGGAGGTAAACCTTATATAGTATCTTCTATTCCCTATTAACCGCCAGCAAGACTCTGCTGCAGAATGCTTCTCAGGCTGCCTCGACATGCACTCTACTCCACACTTAGGACCAAACTACTGGAGGGAATTTCCATTGGGGGGACCTCATACAAAGTTTTTAGGGTTTTAGGGTTTAGGGTTTGTTCTTACAAGGGTATACCAATGTACATATTTATATATATATATACATGGCCACTGGGGAGTTACATATTGGGTATACAAGGCTTATGTAATGTCCCTACATGGTAGCTCCCATCGCGTAATTGCCTTAGAACTGTTCGTGCTCAAAATTGGCATGACCGTAGTATGGCATAAGACAATAATTCCCAAGGTATAAGGTACATAGGGTCATGCAGGACTTTTCGTATCAACCCTATAAACACCTATATAATACCAGTTTCCATTCATTTTTCCATGCTCTTTTCCATTTAATTCTCCGTAATACACCGTACCTGTCATTCTTGCACCTGTGCCCATAGGGATGTAACGGGGAGGTAGCACTAGCACCCTTACGTGGTTTAGCGTTTCAAGACGTAGCCTGGGGATGAAACTCTGGCTGTTTCTATGTATTAGCATGATACACTGGCCAACCCTGCATTTTATTTAGGTTAGGTTTGTTAAAAAATGTCCCCCCATAAATCTAACCCTTTTCCAAAGACCTCCAGAGAATTCGTGCTTCTTAACTCCTATCGCTTGAGGAATTACTTTTAATTTCTTGTAGTACAAAAAATTTAAAAGATAAATCGTGTCTAATTATGGGTCTTAGGGGATTCCAGTCAAAAGTGCCCTTAGGAAGAGCTTTATTAGTATCTCACATGCGGCTGTAGGATATGTGGGATTTAGGGTTTGGGATTTAGTGCCTGGGAGGGTTCAGGGTCAGTTTCTCTAAGGAAACATTTAGGCTATAACCAGGTGATAAAATATGTCCCCACTAGTTACGACCATATAATTTTTGGATAGTACTGGTGCTCCGTAACGTGTCCTCTGGTGTCGAAGTGGGAGTTTCTTCTCCCGATCGAACCCTTGTAACGTTAGTTGGGGGATCGGGGAACTTAGTAAGCACATTTTTATCTTGTAAGCCATATGAAAGTATGATACCCTGGTTCTATTGTGTTGCCATACTCATTAAATCCAATTGGCTCTCTCAGCCTCCATTGATAGAAAACCTCAGCCCTAAACCCTAAATCAACTGGTCTCCGGAGCTGCTTCAAGGTACCCAACACAATCGCAGAAGCAATTGAAGTGAAGTCAGAGGCTCTTTACGCGTGTGGTTTGGGGCTGGGTCCTTGTAGTGGGTTAGAGAGTGAGGATTACCAAGAACGGTTAAGTCGTACTGTTCATGGAATGCTTTCCAAGACATCCAGGGGCCTGTTGCGGTAGATAGGCTAAGGGGTCTTGAAGTGCTGGGGACTTGTTTCCGGAACCCGAAACCCTTGTGGATAGTCCTGACGTTCAGGAGGGCTGGGGTAATTAAGGCTGAGTATTGCAGAGGGACTGTTCAGGACGTTTGGGGGGAAATGGCTCACGGTGCACCCTAACAGAGAAATCATCATGAAAGTGTCTGCATGGTATCCTTCCTGAACTCGCATGAAACCTCGTTCACAGAATAGTCGTCTTCATGGGGCCTTCTTTGGGGTTTCATGTTAGTTTGGGCAAGAGCAGCTGATAGAACATGTCGGCAGATCTTGAAGTCATCCCAGACACATGTTTTTCCTACCCTTACCTGCAGGGATAGCGACAACAGCTACTTGAGGCCCTGAAGTCGCTAAACGGCACAACATAAATGTTGGTGTGGGTTTAGGGTTTAGGGTTTAGGGTCCTTCAACACTTACTGCTCATGCACGAAACACTGTCATGACTCTTAGCACACTATACCACCAGTATTCACCATGTTTTTGTTTAAAGGTCATTTCCCATAGCAGCAACTGTATCTGAAATACTGTAGGTTATAGGTCTTATAAAGGCTCTTCACTATAACCAGACCCCTTTAAGGGTTGTTACGGCAATGGGTGAATGATCCAAGAGGTCATGCTGGATGTTGCTCCACTAAAAACAAAGTCTCGTATAGTGGTTGGTTCTACTGAGGTCAGCATGGCTCATGCTCTGGTATCGGGCTCTGCTTCACCAGGACGTCCTTCCTTCCCTTTGCGGACTGCAGCGTTGGATGCGAGCTGGATAGTAGCTGAGATGTTGCTCGATGGACAGTGATCTTTCAGCCAATTTCCAAAGTATTTGATGAGAGTAAACGTAGATATCATCAGTGCAGGAACAGAAGCAGCAACACTCTAGCAGTTAAAAAAGAATGGAACCAGGGTAACATGACAGCTGCACGAATACTTTGAACAGCGGGCCTCCAGGTCCATGAGTCTTTGCTGTCATGAGGTTGGAAATCGCAGGGATTTCCAAAGAATCCTGTAGAATCCGTTTCGCTTCCTACGTAGTTTCTAAAGACAAGCCCACCTCCAATTCTTGCGATCGCGGCGATGTGGTCGCATCTGGGAAAGTTCGGAATCTTCGCGGGCGGCTGCGCAGCCTGGCTAATGTAGACCCCATAGGGTTTATATAGGGTTTATAAGGTTAATGGAAAGAAAATGGAAACTGCTATTTAGGGTTTAGGGTTTAGGGAAACTACTATTTAGGGTTTAATGTAGACCCCTGATGGAAGAAACCCCCCTCCTTTTAAGGGCCTTAATGTTAGGATCCCTATTATAATCCCCATTAAGGGGAGGGGCTTTATGAATTAGGGGTCTGCATTAAGGATCTCAGCCAGCTGAGTGGCTCGGGGTCAAAAAGGGGGATTTTGGGCGGAGGCTTCAGATAGCGTTTAGGGCTTAGGGGTCATTATAGGACTACCCGGGACGATTCAGGGAACTTTACAACAGATTCTTGGTATAGTTGAGCACCGGACCCTGAGGTATAGAGCTTGCACTGGGAGTTGTAGAGGGGTCATCAGAAGTTGCATAGGCATTATGAGGATGTGCTCACTTGTTTCGGAGTGTTGGTGGGGTTCCCCAGGACCCGAGGGGTTATACGTGTGCTGCAGTGTTCTCATGCGTAGGTTTCCTTCCGAAAGGAAATCGGCCCCTAGTTCAGAAAGATCATTGTATGTTGTGAGTCTATAAACCAGTCTCCCCAATTATGGAACCGCCAATGTGACGTCCATGAATGCTCGACTTAATGGTTGTTGGTAGGGGAAATTGAATAGTACTGAATAATCACTATGTTACCCCTATATAGTATGTTCCCTTATTCCCTACCCTTAATCCTAACTCCTCTATGTATATACATATATATACACATATGCTACCCCTCAAGACCTACATTAACAGCATGGTCTGCGCGGTGAAAAAAGTACAAGTTTTCGCCGTTCTATTTCAGACCTCCAGATTTCCAGAATTCCAGCATCCCAAAATTCCCGAATTCCAGAATTCCCGATCTGCAAGGCCCCATAATTCCAGCTTTCCAGAATTCAGGAATTATAAAGCCCTGCGAATCTTGAATTCTGGGACTATGGGGCCATGCAAATCTGAAATTCTGTAATTCTGAATTCTTGGGTTACAATATTCTGCAAATCTGTACATGTAAGTTTTTGGAAATCACGTGGCATCTTGGCTTTTGGAGAAAATTGAATACATAAGGGGGCTCATAAGCCCGGGTTTGCTTCGCAAGATGTCGTTAATCACAATCCACCTTCATCACCTTCAAAACCTACCTCTACTGTCAATTTCATGCAAGTGAAAACCCAATATGCCTAAAGTCCACAGAAGTCATTCGAAGCCCAATCCCAAACAGTTTCTGCAAAGTCCGAAAAGTCTCTGTAAATTTGCTCTGCAAACTCGTGCTGACCTAACAATCATCCTTATATAGCCCCGGAGCAAACCACTTGCAGCCTTAATGGGGCGTCCAGATAGTCAGCCATTTCATACATGAATGCTGATGCCGGCCCTACGCAGTTCCTATATAGGCCAGATAAGATCAGAAGCTTGAATTCTCATATCATCCAACATCATATATGCCGATCCTCCGTAATTAACTTATGAAACAGGAACTCAATAGATTTGTCCCATAAACCAGTCACCATGCGTATACAAACCAAACTACCGCAGTCGGCTCTCATATGAGTTCGATGAAACACGCAAGCCTTGTTTTTCTATGAGAAACGCACCATATGTGGTAATAATTCGGGTACTTATTCGGAAAGCTTGCTAGAGGCCCTCATACTTCTAGTTTATAGCTGGAAATAAAGAGCGTGGTAAGCTTCCTTGAACTTGGCCATTGTTTCTAACCAACATTTTCAATGAGAAAGGAGGCCTGGCAAAATTCTCCTACATCCCATCTTGGAGGCGGTACAACACTTCTACTACACCAGACTGCACAGGGGTTGTTATTGACTGCTTGTGTACACAGCTCAAAAAAGATTACGGATCTCACGAGATATTCTTGTTGAAGCCTTCCCAAGGCACACATCAAAAGTCCTCATTAAGATCTTTAGCTGGTGACCCTCATTAGGAGCTTATCACGCAGTCTTCAGTCTCAACCCTTGCTTGTTGGAAGTCTTGATTGGATCTCTGGAGAATATTCATGCTGTGCTCTCAATACAAGATCTTGTTCCAGGTCATGTCGTTCTCTCAATAAAGATCTTGTTCAAAGTCGTTGGCACAGGTCCTCATTGCAGTCTGACTCGAATTCCAACAACCAAATCTATATTAGGAATCCACATTGGAAACCTCTATGTGGGTTCCATATTTGGTCTGCGGGGCCAATTTACATGTTATTTCAATCCTCTACCAAAAATTGAAATAGGAGCCGTACGTTTACAGGGTATCCTGTAGTCAAATTCATAGCGATCTTGGCTGATGAGCTTTACATTCAAGAAGTCTCCATGATGTTGCATACAGGGACATCTGACCTTTGTATGAGGGCATCTAAATCTATGCTTGTCAGGGAGCTTCCTTGAAGGTCCTCATAAGAGATACTTCTCTGGGATCCACAGTAGCGTCCTTGTGAGAAGGTTTACTAAGATGAAGCTTATGATGGATCTTTCCAAGTAGTTCTTGAGACAGAGAGGGTCAACATATAAAACATGTAGAATCTGCAAAGCAAACAAATTAGACATGTCGGCATGGGGTCGCAAATGCAAAAATAAAACTGAGGTTTTGGGGATGAGCTTCATCCCACCGAAAAACATGAGACAGGGAAGGCTAGTCAAGATGTAGTTTTTGCTTGGGGGGGTACTATACATGTATGTATATATACATATACATACACGTATTTTAGATATTCCCCTATTCCTGACTAAGCTCCAGTAAGCCGAAAGAGTTTGCAGCAAGGTCGGAGTGATGTATTCTGCTTTGGGTTTAGAGGTTTAGGGTTTAGGGGTTTAGGGCTTAGCGCGGTTTAGGTTTTACATAGAGGCTTAGGGTCCAGAAGCTTTAGCTTCTTTTTGTTGAGGTTCCTTTCCAGCTATGTTTTGGACCCTACAAGCGCGACGGTCTGACCCTGGATAAGATATTGATATGGGCGTTTGGTGGAGTCTCGGTTGAGGTTTACGATTTAGGGTTCAGTGTCTAGCCCTCCGCCCAAGCGTCTCGCCGCACAAGCACACACTCATTTGACGTGCCCTGCGCAGCACTTTGTGAGGTTG